>JASANE010005302.1:0-17859 GCA_030248225.1 Trileptium ribeirensis | reverse complement strand
TGGTACCTATTTACAAAGGCAAGGGAAATGTAACAGAATGTGGTTCATATCGCGGAGTGAAGTTACTGGAACATGGAATGAAAACAATTGAGAGAGTGCTTGAACGCCGGTGGCGAAGCATTATCGGTATTGATAGTATGCAGTTTGGGTTTATGCCAGGCAGAGGTACAGCAGATGCCATTTTTATTGTTGGAAGAATGCAAGAATGTGATATTGTAAAGAAGAAAAAGATGTATATGTGATTTGTCGATCTGGAGAAGGCGTTTGACAGGGTTCCAAGGCTCGTGATTGAATGGGACCTCAGGAAAAAGATTGTTCCAGAAGGGCTTGTGCAGAGTGTAATGAAGCTATGCGAGAAAGCCCAAACGAAAGTGAGAAGTGGCGATCAGTGTCAGATAGTTTTTATGTTGGTGTGGGATTAGATCAGGGATCAGTATTGTCACCACTCCTGTTTGCTACAGTTGTTGATGTGCTTTCTGAATTGGTTCGAAAGGATGTGTTTTAAATATGTGGTATGCAGATGATTTAGTGTTGCTGGCGGAATCGATGGAGGAGTTAGAAGAAGATTTCATCAAATGGAAGAGGGCATCTGAAGACAAAGGCTTGAAAGTGAATGTGGTAAAAACAAAGATCTTGATGGCAAGTGGTGCAGAAAAAGTGGTGGTGAAATCTAAGGTAGATCCATAGTGGAAGAGGGTGATGACAAATGCGGTTCAATGTATTGATTGCCAAAAATGGATTCATGCAAGGTGTATAAGCGTACGAAGAGTGACCAGGAAGATGGAAGGGAGGAGGGTATGCCAGAAGCGTAGGAATGAATATGAAGACGGTGATGGAAGTGGAAGGCATGGGTAATATTGAGAAGGTTGATCGGCTCTGTTACCTAGGTGACACAATTAACAGTGGTGTAGGTTGTAAGGTGTCAGTGGTAAAAAGATGCCAATGCGGATGGATGAAATTTAATGCGCTTTCATCAGTGCAATGGGCTGGAAGGTTCTCCGTGAACATGAAAGGTAAGATCTACAGGGTTTGTGTCAGGTCAGCAATGGTGTATGGTGCGGAAACGTGGTTTATAAGAGCTACTGAGGAGGAAATTATGAGAAGAACGGAACGAGCGATGATTAGGAGAATGTGTGGAGTTAAACTTGTTGATAGGAAGAACACCAAAGAGTTGATGGAACGCTTAGGCATGAGAGAGAACATCGTGGAGAAAATGAAAAGGAGTGCTCTGAGATGGCTGGGGCATGTGCTGAGAAGGGACGATCAAAAGCCATTGGCGAGGACATGGATACTGGAGGTGGATGGTAAAAAGGAAAGAGGAAGACCTATGATGACGTGGAAAGAGATGGTGCTGCGTGACTGCCAGAGAATTGGGCTTAATGTCCAAGATACAACAGATCGCAAAAAGCGGAGCAATGCGGTGAAGTAATGGAGTGACCGCCATTGACCCCTTGAAAAAGAGAAAACACTGACGTTAATAAATGATGATGATGATGATTAATGTTCCTGCAGTTAGTTACAATTTCAAATATATCCGGCGATGTTACAAACGCAATATAAAATTCGGCCATCAAAATTAAGTGCTAGAAGTTTACACGTTTATTGTGAATATTAAAGTAATATTATTATTATATTATTAATGAATATTGTAAATATTAAATTGCTTATATATTAGCAATTTAAAGCATTTATATATGACGGTTAACAGGAAACACAAAACCAAACAGTTATTATTTGTGCCAACGGATTTATATGCGTGTTTTTAATTGATTCCCAACGACATGCAGTAATATATTGCTGGAAAACAAAGTTTCGATATGAGTACGAGCATAAACTACGATATACAGCTCTTGACATAATATTTGAATCTGGTATTGTGATAGATTTAGTGCTATACAAAACTAATTCTATCTCAGAATATTTAATAGCAAGTAATCGAAAAATATCTCAGAATATTTATTAGCAAGTAATCGTAGCCTATGGGGCAGTGCGGAATGTGGGGAAACTTTTTTTCTAGCTGCAGTCTATGAGACAATGCGGAAGGTGTGGAGACTTTTTCGTAGCTGCAGTCTATGGGACAACGGGGACGTTGCGGGAAACTTGTTTTCGTAGAAGCTGAAGCCTATGCGACAGTGCGGAAGGTGGAGAAACTTTTTATGTAGCTGCAGTCTTGGGACAATCGGAAGGTGTAGAAACTAGTTTCATTATCAGCGGTTTATGGTTCTCAGATAGCTGTGTACGAAAACAAGTTTCCACATAGCTGCTCCGCTGTTCCATAGGCAGCAGCTTGTACAAAATCAAGTTTCCGCACAACTTCCCCGTTGTCCCATAGACTGCAGCTACGAAAAAAGTTTCCACACCTTCCGCATTGTCCCATAGACTGCAGCTACGAAAAAGGTTTTCACACCTTTCGCACTGTCTTATAAACTCCAGCTACGAAAACCTTGTAACTTCTCCATTGTCTATAGGTGGTAGCTACTAAAAAGCTGTCTAAAAATTTACAAATAATTCCCACATGGAACAATGGGGAGAGGCTTTACATGAGCCGAATTTTTTATCGATTTCAAAAATACTATTTGCACAGCAGTTTTTATATCGACAGTTTTTTCTTCTATAGTGTTATGGGTAGGTTATTTTCCGTCGGCCTATAATTGTTACCGCATTTGTAAATAGCTATCAGCAATGATTTGTTTATATGGCGACGAAACAATTTTTAGTCGTAGCGTTGTTGTTTTTGTAGCTAAGTAAAATGTGTAGATGAATGCAGTTGTCGTTTATATATTAGTGCGCATGACAGTGACGAGTGATAAACGGCATCATAGTACAGGGTTTAACGAGTAAATAGTGCAAGAGTGAGCGTAGAAACCCTAAAGCTTAAGTGTCTGGAAAAGCGGAAAACAATATTGGTACTAACTTCTGCATGACGTGCAACAAAGGTGCACCTTTTACACTGTATGATTGATGTATATATGTACTTACGGAGACAATGTCACAAAAATATCACGCGCGGCAAACAGAAGAGTACGCAGTTTGTAGGATTCCAGAATTAAAAATATTTAGTTGTTACTACAATAAGATAGGACGGATTACAACCAACTGGATATTAGCTGAGTTTATAGTACATATGTAGTGACTGTAAAAGACAATTATTATTACAGCTATTTATTTCCGAAATGTCGTTAAGATATAATTCACGGGATTGCATCCCACGTTACCCGAAAGTTTCTGATAAACTCAGCTAGGATATTATCATTTATAATATTTGCAACGCGTCTGTAAAATGGAACAAGTTTACAATATGCGCAGTGAAAGTCAGTAATATGGAATATTACCTCCCTGATAGCGATATTGACCAATTCCTGGGTAGAGTCACATATTTGTAACAGCGTTCCTTGCTAAAAGAAACGCGCTAACCGACTTTGTTGTGGGACGCGCGTGTTCGCTCGCTTTTTCAGGTTTTTAAGGAACCGATAAACCTCTGATGAAAAACGGAGTGGCTAGCGTACAACGGTCTCAGATACACAGTAAAAGTTCAAACCGCCGTTGTGGCAAATTTTTCAACGCGGTACAAAATGGTTATTAATTCTTACGGGAAAGAGTTAATCGAAATTCAATCAACTACACGATTTATGAGCTTATAAAATTCATACTTCGGCGCTTCATGGAAAGGAAATTTTAAAATATTGCTTCTTGATAATTGGATAATTAATCTGTAGCGGGCTTAAAAGTAACTTTAGCAAGGTACTCGCAAAGTAATATTTTAAAGCTTGTTGAAGTATAATTTAGGATTTAAGTTTTCCTAAGTCTATTAATAAGCGTGATATGTTTTGTTGGCCAACATTTAAGCGTTACATTAGGCAGAAATTGCTAAACAGTAATCTGTACTTTTGTGTTATTCAGACGTTTTCATGATAACTATCAAACACAAAATTTGCTAAGTGTTTTTCCTTATTTAATTCTTTCTTTCTTAAAACAACGTAGATTTCGCACAGTCTTGAACGAATTTTTACCGCAACAGTAGACTGGACATAGATCGTTAGGTTTCAAGCCTCGTACACTAACCGCTATACTATTTAGGAGCTTTTGCCCGATCATTTAAGGAACCTCGCAAAGCGAACAACAAAGCACAATTTCACCGCAAACTCTGTTAGCACATCGCTTCGCAATGCAGGTTGCGGCAAATGTGTCACTTTATGTAAGAATGCGTTGGTATTTTTATCATGTTTTGTCATGATAAAAATGCCTGAACAAACATAAGGTGACACTACCAAGTCTCCGATCTTGTATTAATCGCAATTCCTCGTTACGCAAAGAATGCTGAATTTTATCCGGTTTTTCGCAAGTCGAAAATTTACAAATTCAAAGCCAAGTGCAGGAAATTATACGTTGTGCTCCAACCGAATTTGGGCGATTTCCAATTTGCACAACTTCGGTACCTGCTACCTATAAAGTTTGCGCATCGATTCATTATACAGTGCTCGCGTGAATGCAATTGCGACATCACAAACAAATCTAACCTACAGTTGCGCCCTTTGTATTCTTGAAGAAACTCTGTTAGATTAAAATTCCGCGAATTTTCGTTGTGAAAAATTTTGATAATTTTACTTGAATTTTAGCTAACGCAAAATAGCTGGATTTCAACCATAGAGCAGAGTGTTCGTGAGCAGGGTTACGTCGTATTTAACATTTTTTTTGCGCAACTATAAAACAAAATGGTTGGTGCGGTCACTTTAAGTTTACTGACACAAAAATGCATTTGCATCAGTCGTTTCGAGAGTGGGAAATGTTAGATTTTAACAATGATGGTTACACTTGAATTAGTGTTTTTCAAAAAGAGCCGAAGCAACTTTATCGTTCCATTTTAGTGCTCAAACTTTTGAAGCATGAAAAATATATCTCTGATCTTTTAGGGTTTCTTGTATCTTATTTCTAATGAGTAAAAGATTAAAAGAAGTGATTATTTTGACTCTAGAATAAAACATAAAACACAGTAAAATTCATTTGCTGAGTTAATATGTAAAATTATTGGTAGGATATTACAACAAAAACATATGTGCTATGAAACAATATTATATTTTAAAACTGAGGAAGTGTCACTTGAATTTTGAATAAGGCGCAAAATTTAAAGCAGGTGGCACGAACACTATGCAGTGACACTCTCATTGACGTGAGCTACGTTTCTGGAAATGCTTTTTTCTGGATCACGGCCATAACATTTAGTATTGGACGCTGGTTTCTGAGACGACATGGTGGGTCCACTGATTTTTAATTCCAAATAGTTAATACAGCGTAACACGTGTCTATTGAAATATTCGCATCGGAGACTTATTATGTTCGTCTTGCAAATAGAAATATTAATATTTGAGTAAAACAATCGGTATATGTAAATCGTAAAAACTACAAAAAAGCCAAACAACTCAAAACTTTGCTGAATTTATGCTTGTTTGATTTATGCCGTTGGTAAGGTTATAATTTTATACTATCTCGTAATAAATCATTTAGAAAATTGCCTATGGGTTTGTATCCGTACTTGAGCTAAAATCGACATTTCATGGTCTATAATTGACATTTTTTATACTAGAGTTCGCATTTGTTTATTTAAGATAAGTTCCAAATGAAATGGCTCTGCTTAGTTTGAACGATAATATCCATCACTTTGTTATAATCAATTTGAACGTAAGCTATGACAAACTGGTCGTTTCCGAATCAGCCGCTAAGCAAACACCCCTATTAGTAATTATTTGGTATCACAGATATGAGGTAAATAGCGAGCCGAAATTTTAAGGCTTGGCTCGGGTGGTTGGCTGTTTACGCTCAGATTGGCTATTAGCTGGCGCGAATCAAACTTAACGCCTGCAGGGTCGGCCTAGATCGCTCGAACATTTACTTTCAAATTAATACAAAATTAAGATAACAAAATTTTCTCAAATCTATTAGTTGTTCTAGTTGGTTTGTGAATTTTGATACATTTTTCCGCAATATTATGAGCGAACTCATAGAAAAAACAGGCTTTTACATTAAGCGCTGAAGATTATATCAAACACATTTGTTGCCGGACCTCACATCATGGCTACGAACAAGAAGCCGCAAACATCGCAAAAGGCTTCAGCAGTAAATTCTTATGCGGTAGCAGCATCAGGCGACAAATCGCCACCAGTGAGGGAACCGGAAACTCATTAACCTGCACTGAAATCCAACTCGAGAACCTACCTTTGAGTCATCGCACCAGGCGATCCTGTCAGAAATTAGAATTTTTTGACTTCCGTATTGTAATAAAGTTAAGGTCCCAGTGCTTATTGCAGAAGCGTCGGTTATACGTTTAGTTAAGGAACATCAAGTGCCTTAAAAATTTAACAAACCTTGAATTTCACATCTCCGGCTGTTCTACAAACAGATCATCTGCTTGAACTCTCCACACTGCATTTATCTAACGGGAATGGTGACTCATATCAAACGACAACGTATTTCAGCCGCCTTATGATATCGTTTCCATGGTACCTTGCGGTTTATACACGTTTTAGATGAGGTCGCTCACATGGCTCGTGGCACATACGCCACACTGTATTTATATAACGAGAATGGTGACTCATATCAAACCGTGACGTATTCGAGCCACCTTACGATATCATTCCAATGGTACTTTGCGGTTTATACACGTTTTAGATGAGGTCGCTCACATGACACGTGGCACATATGCCACACTGTATTTATCTAACGGGAATCGTGACTCATATCAAACGACAACACAACGTAGTCAAGCCACCTTATGATATCTTTCCCACGGTATTTTGCGGTTTATACACGTTTCAGATGAGGTCACTCACATGACTCGTGGCGTATATTCCCAAATCAATGCAACATATGTCAAATCTGACCACATATAAACTACCTCCGCCTGCTCCATCCCTCATGGTAATTGACCATTGAACTGCGTAATGGGTAACAATAATATTAAGCGTTTAATCTCGGAACATTGAGTCATCACATGAAAACAATTTTTCTTGCATCAAACAAATTAAAAAAGTTTGATCAGGTACAAAGATGCTAATAGGTTTTCACGCCTACGCTGAATCACCGTTATATGTGTAACGTGAGAGCACAGCCGCAGCGAACCGCGATTTAAGCTGTTCTGACATAGTTCGTATTTGTGAAAACTAAAGCCCAGTTTCGCTATTCTTGTTTCTACAACATAGGTAGCCATTTACTCTATCACAACAGTTTTTCGCTATTCAAAAATGCCATAGCGCAGCTAGTAAATCAAGTGGCCTAAATTGACGTTAAAGCATAAAATATTTTTAAGCAAAAGCACTCGCGTTATGTTGTTACAGTCTAAATCAAAGAGAATTTCTACAAATAATTATTGAACCAGTTTAAACTTCGACGTTGATGCAGCTGCTGCCATCGCAGCGCGATGACCGGCATAAAACTCCTGAAATCGCTCCACCAAAATGCTAACAGGAAACGCCATAAATACAATTCCAAATATCGATCCGATATTAGCAATGATTCGCCCGGTTGCAGAGCGCGGCGGATGATCGCCGAAAGCGAAATAGGTTACTGTAATAGAATTTTTTGATATTTAGACTTTTGACAAATTTCTATCAGCCCAAGAAATATGAAAAACGAAATTAATAATCATTAAACCAGGTTGCGTTGCAAAGTTGCACTAACTAAATGTAGAAGTAAGATAACGAGGACCTGATTGCGACATCCTTATACAGATTTCACAGGTTGCCCTTTTTGCGTTATTCCAAGAAGAACCTGTGTTAATTATTCGTAGTACCTGTTCAATCAACGTCTATGAAATAAAAAATCACTTGTTCAACATTTTTCCTGTGCACGCCTCAAACTTCATTCAAAACGGGGATCGATCAGCAACACCATTCCAATGGTAAATTACATTGCGCAATTCTACTAAGATTTTTTACAAAGTAAACCCATGAATAGGAGCTACTAAAGAATAACGTAAGTTTACATTGCTGGATACAAATGGATTACGAAATTCACATAATAAAATGTTATTACAAATTGATCTTTGCCCATGGGTGATGATGTCCATTTATCACTTTATGCCAGTGGTTTTAAGTCGGTATAAATTGCAAACATTTTAATTGAGCGATAGTCTTAATTTTATTTAACCCTTTCCCGCATCGATTATTGTGTACTTTTGCGCAAAATTGAGCACACTCTTGCCGCGGCAGCGGATTAAACCTGGATCGCTCCGGCGAGAGCGCTGTACGTTCGCCACTATGCTCTTTAGCAGCTGTTGCGCGTTCAATTATGGAACCTCAGGAAGCGAGCAAACAGCAAGTGCAAACGCGTTCCGCACGACAAAATCTGTATGTGCATCGCGTCGCAATGTACGCTGTCATACATATGTGACTTTATGTGGGAAAGACTTAAACTTTGTATATTTTGTGTACAGATTCGATACTCAAGCTTCTTTTAAACCTTGAAGTTGAATCATGCCTTCTTATATAGCAGGTTGTAGGACACTTTGCGTTGCTAGTATAAATGATGCAAAAGTCCGAAGACAAGGGATTGTACAGCATTAAGCTGCGTTTTAAGAATTATAGTGCTTATATGTATTTAGGTGGAAGGAAAAACTATACAACGTTGCATTATTTGGTACAGCTAAGAAGTGTACTTGAATTTTAGTCTGGATTTTTCGTGCATTTGATAATGAAGGCTCATCAAATTAAATTTAAAGCGCAGTACAGATGTCAATCCTACACGCTACCTTGCCCTTTACGATGCCTCTGTTTGTTCCAAAATAAATTACAGAATCGATTTACATATTCATACTCTTAATTGAGATATGCGGATACTTTTGTAAAATTAACAACTTTGATGTCAATAACATGTTGGAGACGTCAAACGCGAAGTATTCAACATAATGGCTACTTTTGTATATGTCTTCGATAAAGCGATAAATCCCGCTGCAGCCAATTCAAGTTAACCAAATGAGTCTTTGTGATTGCTGTTAATTTTGTGTAGACTATCTCTAAACTCAAATTAATAACCATCTTACGTTTGTTAACTGCATACAGCACGCCCTGCTGTGCAAATATATGTTACTGGTTAATTTTATGGAGACAGATTTTTAGGAATAGATATTAAAACATTTCATATTGCTACCTGTTCGTACTGATACTAATGTTCCAGACTTTCAGCTAAAATGACCTGTGTTCCATCTCTATAAAGGTCTATTCGAAAAACGGGTAAACGACAAGGTCGAGCTATGAATGACACCAAAGACAAGTAGGCTATAAATCAATCTTCTAACCATTCGGCCTTTAACTTACATGTTTGCTCTTGTTCAAATGCATAAGCTTTACTTTAGCAGGTTTTTTTACTTTAGCTGGTTTTAATATTCTTAAAATCTAATTCAAAATGCAATTACAAGCGTCGAGTATCTTTGAGAAACTTTCTGTTAGTCTTTCATCCGAAGTTGTTAGCCGTTTTGAAGGCAACTCAACAATTTTCGAGACTTCAAATAGGACACGACATATTTATATATCTAATACTAAACTGATCTTATCTCGTAGAACCAAGTGCTATTAGATTTTTTGTTATTAATACTTCTGTTGCATAGCAAAGATTTGATGTAGAGTCTAAGAAAAGCCGAAAATATTGTCATAGTTTTATACAGCTACACCAAAAGCGGTCAAAACAGAGACTCACTGTTAGAATTATTGAGACAGTAGCCCCCTGACTAATGTATATATGTATAGAACCTTGGACACGGCATACTGACAAGCCTTTGCGAAATGGTGCATGGTCAGTGGCGAATCAACTAACTGTATATAGTGGTGGTACATATGCCGTAGGTGTCCCCAGAGCTGTAGTGAGTTACCTCTCCCACTCAAGCTATATTTACCTTCCCCCGCCCTACAGGTGAGAACACTCCCGCGCCGAAAGTGGGCGAAAAATGGCGAGACAAAATTGCCAAGAATTGGGGAAATTAGTTCCGCTTAAGGGAATAGTTGATAGGCATTTTAAACGTACAATTTCAAAGCATTTTATGTTATGATATACAACAAATCATGTCCCAGGAACAGTTATTCGACCGATGCATTTAATATAAAAGGCAGCTTACCTAACGTAAAATAAACACTGTTCGGTATTGTGGTATACTCGGTATCGGCATGATGCCGATCAGCATAGTATATCATTGTGCCAAAAAGTAACGTGGCTATTGACGAATACAAAAGTAGAAGAACAAATTCTGGCCAAGTTGAGAGTAACGATTTTCCTAAAATGTTGAAGCTTCGCTCGTAGCGTGTCAAACGGAGCACACGATACACTCGAAGCACCCGCAAAAGACGCAATGCCTTGAAAGCATGAGGTGCAAAGTTGGTATCACTCGGGTGTAGCTGTTTGTCTGCGATGTTTCCAGAAGTCAAAGTAATAACGACAATTGTATCGAGATAGCTCGGAATCAGTGCCAACAAATCAATTACATAAAGTGGTCTTTTAAGCAAACATAGTCGAGGTGGCGGAGCAGACCAAATTCTCACTGCAAGTTCTATCGTAAAAATTATAGTGCAAAACCAATCCATTCCGTAGAGCGTCCAAAGTAGTGAAACGTGTTTTTTCGTGAACGATATCAGTCGACCTTTTCTGTTAATTATCGAATAGCTTGATGGTTTGTGAAATTGTAAAATTGGAGCACTGGACCATTGTGAAGCGTCAAACGAGTCAACAACTATTAAAAACACATTAAGCAGTATTATCACGAACATTTGGATGTTGATTATCTGAAAAAGAAACAAGTGGACGTCATATATGGGAGCGAATCGTTTAGTTGAACCTTGAAACGTGGCCGTAATGATTTGCTACCCGACCAACTTGTAATTCATATACAAATACATTAATTTCAAAGTATTTGCTGCCGTACCATTTAGAAGGTTAAGAAAGTAGTCCTACTCCAGCTGACCATATTAGGATGCCACATTGACGGAGTCCATCCACACAGGTTGACAAATATCGGTCCACAATATAACAGTTTAGGTCTCTTAGAAACGTGCCCTAAGCAGATGATTACGGTTAAAAAGTATATAGTTATGGCACGGTAGAAGTTTGTAGTTGATAAACTCCACAATAGTTCCACCATTGCGTTTGTTTTTGAATATTTACGAAATACTCCGACATTGAGCAAAAAATTCAAACAAAACCAATATCATTTGGACATATTTAAAACGGAAAACTTCACTTTATAACAGCATAATCACTGTAGCAACAAATTTAAAACGACTTTTAATCTTTTAAAACCTACGTATTTCCGCGCAGAATAGGACGATAATAAAATTTAAATAGATGTAGTAATTTTGCAGATCACACTAACGTGTAGGTAAGAGTCGTATGCAATCTACTCCCCGCGATGTCATTGATAATTTTATGTGGAATCACTAACGGTGCCCTAAAATGATTTAGGTTAGAGTTTATGCAGGTAGCCTAATAGTGCGTTCAAGACCCTTTTGCTGAAACAGAGGGGTTTTGTCTTACGTAACATACGTGTGCGGTAAATAATTGTCAATTGTTTTTTGCATGCTATTAGTGTTATCATATAAAAATTCATACATAAAATATAAAGTGACGATTTTGCGCACACTTAGTTTTGTCCCAGATGACAAATCAATTTATTCAAAATGTGGCTTATACCTTGACTAATGCGGTGTCAGTGAAATAATAACGAGATAGTTACACTCACGCAATTAAACCAAATTTGTATTGTATCGTAGCGCCGTTGTGCTAATGAGCAAGAGCTCGGAAAGTAGCTCAATCCTACGGTTTTATTAATAAGGTACCGACACCACACTGCCAATATCATTGGTCATTTGATGTATACGGGCGTTTCTGCTCACAGTGATTTTTGAAATAATTAGAATTTATAAGATTTTTTTAAACTAAGTCTCTTAGTTACCAAAAATTGTACGGCTGAATGCAACGATCTGCAGCCAACACCAAATTGTAGCAAAGCTAGTCCTAATAAGTTTCAATAAGAACCCGTACGATGTATAATGTAGCACTCAGGACCTAGGACTCAGCTCACCACACAAGCTTAGTATAAACTTCCAAGAAATATCAAAGACACAGGACTCTCCGAGCAAAATCAGTCACGGCTAAGTTAACTAATTCAATCTTAAACACAGAAAGCTAGGACACACACTCATTAAAACCTTTCCTATTATTGCCCCAAGGTTATTACTATGGTCTAGAATGAACAACAATTGAAAACGGTGAGAGCGACCGTGAGGTCTAATAGAACTATAGGGTAACCACAATTAAAATTATCACAAATCAAGGAAGGGGATAAGCGTCCTCCCAACAAAACTCTACCCTATAATATAGGAAAGGAATAATTCTTCCTTCCTCACACAATAACTTTTAATGCTAGTACAAAATAATTGAAGAGCTACTTACCAGCTGCGGTTTCTTCGGAGATTAACTCGCCTATAGGTATACAAAGTTACGACTATGCAGTATGTGTTCCCCAAGCTATCCTTAAGTATATTATGTAACAGGGTACCGAAAAGAACAATTGTTGAAAACAGTGAGTGTGGCCATGAGGTCTGATAATAGACAGATAAATCTGCAACCAATACAAGCTAAAGGTACCGAAAGGAAGGAATTAGCGTCCTTCCCTGCTATACACTTAACTCTTAAGCCACCAGAAGACGACCAAACGTCTTAGCTAATAGGGTACCAGAGTTACTCAAACTCCACCACTAATTTCCCAATTGCTACTGTGTTACAGTATGCTTACACTCAGCACTTAAGAAAAATTTCAACATAAATAATAAGAGAACTACTTACCAGCGGCAACAGCATCGGAGATTAACTCACCGACTGAGCTGTGCAACTCGCTTATATACCCGAGAGCCTTCCCCAGATCTAGATTTCCCCAGACCTACGAATTCTACGAAGATCACCCACCTAACAAAATTTTAAAGTGCTGCCTCGATGGTATGTGCTTTTAAAATGTTTTTGCAACAATTAAGTATATAACTATAATCAGTGTCATAAATCCCTTGAATAAAGCATCTGCAACAGGTACGCAGTATAATTCACTGTATTATACATCAATAAATTGAGAAAAATGATCAACAATTCGAGTCATAAATCCCGCGAATACACCAGGTTATGTGGCAAAATGCAAACAAACAGTAAACAAAAATATAATATAAACAGTTTTCTAGAACCTTTACAAATTTAAATCATAATGAAGGCAATTTTCTGGCACAACTGAATAATTCAACTCAAGCAACAACGATGCATTAATTTCTCTTGAAGCTTCCACAACGTGGTACAACATTAAATAACATTATTATTTCTTTAAGCCTACCAGCGCCACCAGCAGCGCACGCGAACAGCACAGCCAAGGCACGAAATTTCATTGTTTTACAGTAAAGAACAATCATGGAAACAACCAACACATGTGAAAACTACATAAACAAGAGACAAAACATCAACACGTGGCATTCGCAATTACATACATTATTTATTGTTTTATGCTGCATTTGTAACATTCGCAAACTTCCTGCACTCATCCCATGAGGGCGAACTCACCAATCAATCATTAAACCATGAGTCACAACACAATTTGTAGACACTGCTGCTGCCTGGATCATAAGGTTGACCACTCCATTAAAAAGCTGCCCTGAAATTCACACCTGGTCGCGATGTTCGTTTGCAATCTAGTATAGCAGAACCTACTTAAACTCAACCGATACAGTCATCATCACCAAAACCAAGAGGTTCTTTTCATTATTTTGAGCTCGCACAAGATCAACAAAAACTAACTGCAAAATTGCTGCAACATCATCAGAAACAACAAAATAACTGCAGGAGCCCACACGTTTACTTAGACATATGTTTTGCAAAACATAGATATCCATTGATTGCAAGATTTGTAGCCGGCCGGTCAGGCTGCACTTTTAAAACAGACGTGAGACGATCCTCGTTTCACTTTCCCAGAGACACAAAGCGAAGCTCCCGCGAGCTCAAGCGGAATCCTTTTTTTTTCAAAATTCTGTCTCAACAAAACTCACATTATAACCTCCACATGGTAGTTGTCTAATAAACGAAATTTTTCAGACCAAGCCAATGGCTCTTAATAAAAACGAGTGGTTCAACTAGATAAAAGACGTCATATATAGTATTTGTTACGGCGAGTTAACCCTCACGAGCTAAGTACAAAAAGTGAACAAAGTATACTACGTTATAATTATAGCGAGACACAATAATATTGTTTGTAATGGCGAGTTTACCCTCGAGGGTTGAATAACAAATGATGTCCCAAAAATCAATATAACAATATAATAGATGAATGGTGAGGACGCCCTTGTGGGCTAACTACCGATGATTTACTCGAGAAAATACAATATTTTTTACTTTTTATATATAGATGCATACACATACACAGTAATACACCGAAAACCTTTTTTATAAATTTTTTTAACAGAATATTTTTTTGGAAAAGCAAACACCTTTCGAAATATAGACTGACTGAAACTAGCATAAAACCATAGTGCCTAGTCTATCAGTAGGGCGACTAGCAATCAGGGTGCTTTATTCGATCCAAATGCTCTAAAGCTATAATACAATAACTACAATACTTACCGAAGTCGGTATACACAGATGGTCAAAAATACCACGGTAGTAAGATTTTGCGAAATCGTGCAACAATATAATCACAGGTATAGTGAGCGCATACACCGCAACATCATTGAAATCTAATTAAGTCCAATATACAAAATTACCGCAGCCGATGGTGCGTAATCGAAAAACAATCATAAATCGACTGATATGCGGGTAGTGAGTTAAATAAATCCATCGCAACGTTCAGCGGCACTAAAAATGTTTCCAATCGAGTGTTTTTTCGCCGTGCTATAAATACATAATAAATGTATCAAGTACATTAAATAACATAAACAAACAAAATCAACATATCTGAAACAGAAATTTAACTCGACCTTAATAAAAAGTTATGATAAAACATTACTTAATTACAGTATGATACACGGCTCTATACACTGCACCACCAAACGCCCTTAACTTAAAAATCAAGCTGATACGAGCCTTTACTATCGGAGATCGGGTGTGGAGGCTTAACCTTAATGTTTTATAGGCCATTTTCCTTAAATCTTATACTTTAAGAATCCGCATATACGATTTACTATCAGAAAAACATTCAGTCTGGTTGGGCGATCAGCATAATTATTTTCGACTCAAAACCATAGTTCCTTTTCTACAACCAAAATATAGTTCTAATGCAGATTCAACTAAAGAATTTGCATACTAGAACCAGCCAAAGGACCAAATTTCCATTGTTGAGTCAACAAAATTTTGAATGTATAATTGGCAGCACCAATTACGGAAAACTATATAATCTTTAAACTATGGTGTCTTCTTTGATCTCAGATTATAGTCGTGGGTAGGCTTAACAGGATCTTTGTGTACCACAGCCGGTTGGGCAGACAAATGACCCCCTCCTGGTTGATAGATTATTCCGTCAATTATTAGCTGGTTTTGACTGTAGTTAATACTAATTGTTCCCAATTGTTGCAAAACATCTACACCGATTACAACTGAATGTGTACAATTGTCAGAAACGAACACATGAAAATCGAAAACCCTATTACCTATTCCCAATGCTACTTTGACTGCTCCTTTCATCGGTAAGTCATGTCCCGTTATACCTACAGCCGAAGAGCAACCGAACCAAGAACTACAAACATTACGTATTGCTTGGAAAAATGTCCCCTGGAAAAAAGGGGGGCTCCCGGTTCCAAGACAGCGGGCCCTCTGGCAAAATTTTCAGCTAATGGAGAGCCCAGTATATAGTATATGCTGGGAGTAATTCCGAAAATCAAATTTTGAGAAGCATTTTCTTATACATTTATTAAATATTTGTTTATAGAGTGCTATATATTTAGGAAGTTACGTGTGTGAGAATATTGTTTTCTAATAGCTTTGAAAAAAAGTCCGAACAGATTTCCATAACTACGACTGAAATAAGTGCCACATATTTAAAAAATGTGCACATATAGCATCAATCTTCTAAAGATTTAATGAATAGCATTTATACACCAGTGTTGGACAGCACAACACCGGTGTTAGATCACACACCAAAACACTTATATATCCATAATTTCGCCAATAAGTGTTCTTTAAATTTTATGAGGAAAACTGTATGAGCGAAAACATGAGCAATTGAGACAACTAGTCTCGCAAGACTAAGAAATCTATAGTGGATTCGCACAAGAATATGTTGGGTTAAAAATTGTTGTTCCGGATGTAAAAAACAACGACCTGGCCGATACAGTCAGAAAAGGTAGACCCCAACTAAAGTGGATGCGACCCAGGGTTTACAGTCCTCCGTGTGCAGATTTGTTGGAACTCGAATGTGAGTTCTGAACCTCTGTACCACAGCTCGTAAATATGCCACATTCAATCATGATCTAACTTTTTTTACAACTAAAAACACGTAGATATGTAATTGTTCATTAATAGGCTACTTTGTCTGTTTGTCCTCTCATATGTGCATTTTAGGAAATTATGCGATACATAATGTATATCTATAATCTTTAATGTGTATCGCTAATTACAATGATGCAAAGCAAGACAAACGAACCTTTTACACACAAGGTTAGAGGTTAAATTTTCCCAGTTTTTGTCAATTTTAGCTAAATTTTTTCTAGTTTGCATATTATTTGCCAATTTTACCTTGCGAAGTTTTGTGCAATTTTTGCCAATGTTTTCTAAATCTTTTCAGCGCGTCTGAGTAGGGAGTGTGAGTATGAATTCAATAGTATCCCTTTCCATAAAATCGATATATACATGGTAAATACATGACCTGCTATAGAACAAACAATTCCAAAACCATACATTATGACAACGATACATACACAAACCTTGGTCGACAATATTGATTTTAGAAATCTATACCATAGTTTGGACGAGGTTAGGAAAATGTCGACGAAGTTATATGTAACGTACAGGTTCACCCACTGTCAATATTTAAACGAAACACTGACCGTCGTCCTCTAGCTTAACAACAGCAAAAATTTCACACAAAATTAATAGTTTTGTTCTCTTACGCAGTTGTTAATGGGGTTATCGGATATATGCCAGACTTTTATGTATTATGCTGTGAAATTTTTGTAATATAACTTTAGCGGTGATCATGTAATAGGCGGAAACACAAAATTTGTCATGACTTTGGTTTGAAAGTAGGATATGATTTATCCCGGCTCTTTAACAAGGAGTATACAGAGCAATGCCTCTACCACTATGTGCCGGTGCTTAACTGCAATTAATGGTAAAAAATTATACATATCTGCGCACGTCCGTTCCTTAGCCATAGCCCTTATTGTCACAAAACTTTGCTTAGCGCGTCAAAATGACAACAGGATATTCTATCTTTAGCACAGAACTTTGCTACTATTGGCTTCTAATTAAGCATAATTTTGATGTATCTTGCTTGGAGTAGTATCTGTCACAATATGCTAATGGTTCCCAGGCGGCAGTTACCCTTGCCTACAAGTTGGAATTATAGT
The DNA here is from genome assembly GCA_030248225.1 of Trileptium ribeirensis. NCBI lineage: Eukaryota > Metazoa > Nematoda > Enoplea > Enoplida > Thoracostomopsidae > Trileptium > Trileptium ribeirensis. Next base: position 295 of record JASANE010005302.1, on the reverse strand, counting down.
TCGAGGTTTCCACTCCTTCTACATCAGGAACTGAGGGGTCATAACTAATTTTGCCAATTTATGCTTGATATGGCCTAGTGAAAGCCCAACGGTAAAAAGATATTTGCCTATTGTATCTTCAATTGGTTCCGTTTAATTTTAGTGTAACGCAACGAACGCTGTCATGTATATTGCTAAAGGTTTAGTCGCACTTGTAGACCGCAATACAACGAGAAACGCAGAATGTTAGAATCTTTGAAAAATTTTTGTTTACTGATCTTTTCTAAGGTTCCAGTAAGACAACCTTGTAATGATA
>JASANE010005301.1:0-30737 GCA_030248225.1 Trileptium ribeirensis | reverse complement strand
TCTTGGCTATCTGTCGGGCCCATCGTCTTTGCCGTGATAATAATGATGTTTCACAATTTTAATTAGACACCGATGAGATTTCAACTGTACTCTATGGTTATCACGCCTCTCCGGGCAAACATTGCACGTTGGTATGTCTGTCTTAGTACTTGTATTTATTCTATCTGAATCATATCATCAACCTTCATAACCTCCAAAAAAGGGGCCAGACCATAGGACGGACCCCAGTCCAATGCCGGGGTAGGGCATCCCGTAGGGGAACCACCCACCAGGAAGGAAAGCTAACCCAAGGCCACTGGGACGCTGGCAGGCTCCGAACCTGCCCCCTCCTCAACCGGATACAAAGTTCAAAATTTTATAAAACTCTTATATTTAGACGAAACTTTGTCTTCTTTGTATAGTTAAAATATATATATATAGCATTCATGTTTATGTTTCCGTCTGGCCGTCCGACTTATATATATTATATGTGTATAATTATCACTATCACATATGCATATATATCTTAGTTAATCATATTGTTATATCAGTCGCTAACTCTAACCATTATTATTAGTATTAACTATTATTAAAATACTAGTTAATTAAAATCGTTAGGAGCAGAGAGAGCCAAACGACCAAGACGCTGTAGGCAGAAAAGAGACAACACAAAAGGAACACAACGCAACGGCCAAAAGGTCGTGAGAATACAGCAAGAAGAGACAACGGGTACGACCAAAACAGACAACAAGCGACAAAAGGTCGTTAAGAGAGAGAAAAGAAGAAAAAAAGAAAAGGAAGCGGCACGGGGTTCGAGTAGGGGCGGAGGGAAATTTGGTGAGCCGGGTCTAAATTCATTCCCATTACGAAGAACATGCTGGAATGACACCGAACACAAGGGGGTAGACGCAATATTGGGGCCTAACCCGCTCACACCCGTTTACATATGTTAGTATGCGGGATTTTGTCGGGCTCCTCCGCACCAACGGCTGGGCAGAGCGACGCCCGCTAGGCATCATTGGGTATGTCCCACGAACAAAATTTAGGAAAATGTTAGAATGCCGAAAATAGAGAGTGTTAATGAAGGTGGGGGACTTTTTGTCAGCTGCCCCAAGTTAAAGGGTAGGCGGATGGAGACCCGCCGGGTATATTTAGAAAGGTCTCGACCAGATTAATATACTGCGAGACGATTTGCCCACTTTTTTATTTGATAATAAAATTTCAATTATTTCATGCCTGCTAGCCGACATGACCTAAACTGGGGGCACTTTAGCGAGTTATAGCGGGCCAGCGGAAAGTTGGGCGAAGACCCGCCGTATATCGTTGTGTTCGCCAAGACTAGGCGATTAAATGAAGGGTCACGCGTGTACAGTTAGGTTCATAATTCAAATAAGGAAATATTGCACGACGGGAGGGAGTTTATGTTAGTATCTGTAACACGTGTTGTGAAATAATCATAAAACAGAGGGGCAGGTCATATAACGTTTCAGCGATTAATCGGATCGAGACCCGCTTGGGCTCGTTACGTTCCTTAATGGATAAGCTATTGGGCGATATATAAATTCCCACCGATTAAGCTACAGTGGGATTGGGGAATGGTTACAATGTCGGTGATCGTGCGATGTTAGGTGCCAAGTGGGATAAAATGGAAAACTTGTCACCGTTAGCGGGCGGTTCAGGAAACTTAACAGAACCCGATGGTGTGCATTCGTTATCCGATAATATGGCGGGTCTGGCAGGCTAGTCGATTCCCTGAAGCCAAGCCCTGTTCGCGAGAATAAAAGGTTACAAGCCGATGATTAAACAAGGTCGAGTGGAAACACTGATCACACATGGTGGTCCTGTAAGTTGACACAAAAGAGCGTGAATAGAGTGGGTTCGTCCAGGGTGGCAAGAAAAGAAAAGGAAAAGTACGCCCAAGTCAAATATAAACAAATAATGTGTGCAACTATATAAAAAATATGCTTATTCCGAATCATTACCAAGTACAGCCAAACTTAGCGTAATTAACGGCTGTTTCATCCTAGTTTAACAAATCATGGGCTAATTCCACATGCAATTTCTATTGTCTTGGCCTCGTTGGAAAGGCATGCAATTCCTTATGAAAAAATTCTAGGGACATTTTCTTGAAATCTCAACCGTTAGACGGTTACGGGCGGATAAACGAGCCCAACACCCGTCGTTTCCGAGTATTCGGAAATTACTGTACCCGTAATTTTTATTATTTCCTAGCTTGTTGTTTGTCTGTTTACTTCGTGACAATTGCTGCACGTATCGTTCAGCCTAGCTGAAGCTTATACTTTTAACGTCGATTACAACCCATCCAATGGTTTAGCGTAAGCGGTTGATGGCCTCATATTCCCGGACGGTCATAACTTTAAGGTTTCGACTGGGAATAGGGGCGAACGGTTGAGTTCCGTTCGAGTTCAACATTTCCAGATCTAAAACACATTTTCCGTATTTGGTTCAAAGCATGTATGCCCCATAGAAATTGAATAATGTTAAATAACATCGCATTGAAGAATTTCCTGACATTATACGTGAGAAAACTTACGGTGATCACACCAGCCATCTTATTTTGTCATAACCGATATCGAATCACAAACCCATGTTACGGAAAATAAGCTGAATTTCGACAGAAAATTGGTAAAATCAAATCTTAGTTCCAGAAATGGCACCTTGTGTTCAAACAGAATTTTGGAGTATTCAATTTGCAGAAATTCGGTTCCCAGGCGCATAATTATTTAAATTATTGTGTGTTCGCGAACAAATTTAATGCAAAAGTGACGCCATAAGCAAATCGATCCTGTAGTTAAACTCTTGGTGTTAGCGAAGAAACTGGTTATATTCAAATTCGACAAATGTTTATTCTCAGAAATGTGGGTAATTTTACTTGAATTTTCGCGACTACAAAATGGCTAAATTTCAATCGCGGGCAGTGTGTTTGTGAACATTTTTGCGCTGAATTTCAATTGACGAAAAGCGTTCCGTAACAATTTTTATACAAAATTACAAAACAGGACGGTTGACGGGATCACCTTAAGTTTTCTCGCACATTACAAATGCTTGCGCAAGCAATCTCAGGATGTCTTAGATGTGTACATTGCTGCAGGACGCAAAGTAATATATATTTATCGCTGGTTTACCAAACATTAAGTCGGTAAAAAGTAGGTTTAACTCTTCTAGTTTCTCATATCGAACGTTAGAACACCCACATATTTCTTCCAAGTTGTAGGCAAGGATAATAGTAATTTACAGATTATTTACAAATTGACAGATATTGCTGCAGTAAAAGACACCATAAAACGCACAATTTACAAATCAAGAGTTGTAAATTTTTGTGCCGTTAGATAGATCATAGTGTTTCTGAGTTACTGGAATACTGGAGGGTGTTATTACATGAATGACTATAGCCCGTCAAAGGATCAGCAGTTATTCATAGTTCTTGTTAAATTGATACCATTTGCATATCACGTTGAATGCGCTTGTCTTACGTCTCATTTTTGTCATCAGTAGTAGTTCAAATCATCATTTGCGAAACATAAACAACAAAATAAATGTGACATTTATGTCGAAAATTTTGGACTTTAGATATGCTTGTCGAGATTCCCATCATTTCGTTACGCGCACGGATGCTGCTTAAATACAATATAGCAACGCCAAAAAAATATGAACTCAATGCGTCATTTTTCGTTCAGTCCGAGCGACCATTTCAAGTTTGTAGTACCAGTGAGTAAATGTGCGTAAACTGATGGCTTATGTTATCGAAAAGCGAACGGGTATCGCATTCTGCGAAGTCCATGCACCCGCAAAGGCATACTGGCCGGGGGGGGGGGCTGGGGGGGCTGCAGCCCCCCAGTGTCAGGCAACCTCGAGTTTTTCGGGCAATCTACGATTTTTTCGGGTACCCGCCAAAAACGTAAAAAAATTTTTTTTTCATATTTTTTTCAAACAGTGAAAATCATTCCGCCGACAAAACAAAGTGTCCGAAATCCGGGGTCTTTGCTGACCATTGGTGTGACCTACATGTATTTTTGAAATTGCACGTTGTATTTTAAATAGCCAACAATGCGTCTGAACGGGATCCTGCGCATGTAGAGCAAAGATCACAAGACTTAAAATACCAAAGAAATGAGCACAGAATAATCGTGATGTGGAACATCTTTTTATTGTAAAAAAATGAACGTTTTCAGTACTACAAAGTACCCTCTTCAGATGAAAAGTAATAAGTGAAGTAAAATTTAGAAATGGAATTACGTAATACAGTTGAGAATAATGACTTTAATAGGTGTTAAGAAAAAAGTCAGAATGCTCGCTTCCATTATATGAATGTTGTTTATTTAATGTTGTTTATTGCATTGAATATTTAAGAGTGCTCATTATAATCTTTGTGCGCAGTTGCCGTTTGTATATAAGTGAAGCGTGTATATCGGGACGTTTGTGCTTCTTTTTGGCTGTTCAGGTAAGTTTGTTTTAATTAATTTTAGACTCTTGTTTTATCGCTCTATAGTTGCTATGATTGTATTATATTGGGGTTATGCGTTTTTTTGCCATCTTGAAATGCCTCTAAATCGTACTTTTATGATTATATAATTTCGGGCACCATATTGAATTATTTTGTCTGACCGGTTCATTTGAAGCTTGTTAACTGATTATCATCATTAGCTCAAAATGTCTATAATGTAAATGTCTGTTAGGTCCTATGCTCATGCTCATAGAAAGAAAAATATTTGAAAAAAGCATTTATAAAAGTCATGTTTTAATGTAGGAACGTACTATTGACCCGTAAATACGAGTCTGCAGTGAAGAAATCGCGCGTTATTGACCCGTATACGGTTCAGCAGTGAATAAATTCTCCACTGGAAACCCGTATATGTACGGGTAAGCAGTGGATAATTAAGACGTTATTTACCCGTAAGAATTTTTTCTACCGTTTTTAGCTCAAAAAGAACATTTGTTTGGAAACCCACTCTAAAATTCATAATATAATGGCTTTCTTGTTATCTCGGGTGGCGATTAAGCTCAGTTTGGCACTACAGGGGAAACCTTTTGTTAGCGCGTGTGCCACAGGACGCAGGCTTTTTGTCCGTGGACGCCATGTTGAAAATGACAGAGAAAACAAGCCGGTTCCTACAATCTATAACCGGGGTTCTCACAGATTTTTTGCCGCGACCCCAAAATCAGATTTTGTACTGGAGAAGATTTTATACGATGTTCGCGATAGTGGAATGTACGGCATTATCATGGATGAAACGTCGGATATTAGCCGTACTGAACAAGTCTCGATTTGTCTCAGCTATCTCGTTGGTGGCATTAAGAGAGGCATTTGTTGGATTTTTTTCGACGAGAGCAACCGACGCCAAAACTTTATATGAATTAGTGAAGCGAGTCGTTGGTGAAATGAATTTGGAATTGGACAAAATGTCGGAGAATGTTTCGATGGTGCATCTAATATGAAAGTCGAAAAGAAAGGTCTGGCAACGCACCGTTATGAGCTGTGAACCGAGACCAGATAGTTTTGATATTGCGGCTGATTTCTATGAACTTGATCGCGATATACTCAGAGCTGAACATGAAATATTCGTGAATTATAAATCCCAACATGATGTCGATGCCCGAAGCGCGACTGATGCTCTGTCACTATTATACGAACATGATAGGTCGATTTTGTTCCAGAATTTGCCAATGTTGTCAAATTTCTAGGTACCATACCTGCGACATCCTGCTCCGCTGAACGTTCATTCAGTGCGCTAAGACGGCTAAAGACCTATTTGCGAAGCACAATGGGTCAGGATCGCTTAAGCCATCTTGCGCTGATAAACATCGAACGCTTATACGCGAATGCCGTGATCGAGAGTGATATGGACAGAATGGTCGATGTGTTCGCAAAGCGAAGAAATCGCAATTCATATTTCTTTTGAAGTACATTTTCTATAGACATTTTAAAATCGGGGTGTGTTGACAATAAAGAAAAATAAGATTTTTTCGTGTTGTTTGTCATAAATGAAGCTTTATTGTTACTGACATTGATTTCTGTTGCGAATGTAGTGGTCTCGTGGATCTTGGTAGTTGGATAGCTTAACTTCTGAAAGTTTTTTCGGGCGCGAACGTATATGTTTCGGGCAAAAATGGCTCAGCCCCCCACCCCTAGAAAAATTGACCCGTACGCCTATGTGCACTCGTCACGCTGTTTGGACTGGATCACCATGGGCGAGGAAGATCCAGATGAGATACGCCAACTCCGTAAGTTATAGTGTATTGGTTGGACCAATGGCTAACCATACCGACGTCTACACCACGGCGCAAGGAGTCCTGATCCGGACTGCAGACCGGAAAGCTGTCGTCTCCAAAAAGACGTACCTAAGTAATGTGACCCGAGACGAATCAATCCACATTGCCGAGAACGGAGTTCTGTGGTTTTCACATAGCAATTATATTCAATTGGTGGTCGGACCAAAAATTATGGCAAGAACACTGAATTTTCAAGAAGTCTTCAACAGCGTCGGACCTAACATCACCATTCATGACCTACCGGATATTCCTATTAAACCAATCGCTTAGAGTGCTCTGTAGTACGTAAAGGCGACCATCCTGGAGGTTCAGTCAAGTAGACGATGAGCAGCTGAAGAAGGTAATCGACTTTCCCAATATCGCAACGACTGGGTTGGTTCAATATCCGTTGGTACTCATAGTAATAGTAGATGTTGGCGTAGTGGCAGTAATCTACTTCAAGAAGAAGTCTGGCTGTGTGCTAAATGTATAAAAACCACTACAACGCTGGTCTCAAATTTGAACCGAAGCGACTGGAACCAATGACCAAAGCCAAAAATGAGTATGGCACTGCGGCTATACCGACATCAATAGCTTCCGCCCTCGCGGCTACTGCGGAACAATTGGAGCTGCGACCACTGAGCCCCGCCGTTACGCAAGGTTAAGCTCTGCTCCTATTAACGAAGGAGAAGCTGTAGTCCTGTAGAACCTACGAAATTATTCGCCTTATCGGAGCTTGGTCAACGTAGAGGACATCAAACTGTAGCCTACCAACGCAAGTTAATGCGCTACACCATATGAACGCGCTGCTGTTGACTGATGCTTTTGTAAAAGTCATACACCAGTCCTCCCATTGATAGACTGGCGCGGACGTATCCATCATATCGCAGTACTTGGTCAGCAAGTTAGGTCTCAAACCACGGCCTGACGATACTACAAAAATCGTGTCAGCCACAAAACAAGAACTACCGTTGGATGGTAGCAAAAGCGTGTCTTTATCGATGCTATAAATGTACAATCAGACTTCTTTGTTACTAAGACAGTACCATGTCATTGCGTCATAAGAACAAACTTCATGTCGCAGTTACGGAAATGCGTAATAAAGTTCCGGGAACGTTGTTTAGAAATTGCAGTGGGAGTCGAAGAGTTTAAAATACCATTCGCGGACCTAGAACGCTACGATCCACCACTATTTCAGTAATGTGCAGGAAGCTCACGACGATCAAGCTAAATACAGACACATTTATTAACGCTATCCCGGAGACTGCCGAAACGAATGTGGGACCTGCACTATTCGTACCTGCGCTGGAGATGACGGCTATCGCATCGGCACAAGCATAGTACTGATGAGTCAGCGGACCGTACCAGTCAATAGTGATCTAGTTCGGCAACACACCAATCTATTTTGCCGACCTTTAATACTGAAAGAATTTGTAGTTTACCAAATAAAATCCTTTCCAAATACTGAGAAAATGTTTACAACTCTTATCGTTACCCTAGAAAACGACCTATGAAAATGCTGCCCCTGAGTTCGACATTGCCGAAAGATCACGTAGAATATATTCCAAACTACTTGAGATTGAAACCAAAAACAAAATTAGTTTCATCGCTGTGACCAAAGACTAGTACTTTCTCGCTAGCCAAAGCTCTACGTTATATTCTGGTCTTTTTTCAAGCTTCGCTACTTCCTCACTGAGAATCTTTTTCCCCAAAATTAAATTCAATCGAGATATTTTCTTCCAACCCATAACACCACCAAATGTGACAACGTACGTCGTTTCCACAAGGACGCTTAATGATATCAACCCGCAATGTAAATGTACCAAGGTAATATAGCAAGCATGCAAGAGGTATTAAATTTCAGCAACATTCTTAGTATAAAGTAAACTTCAAAATTTTGTCTATTTCTATGCTTCAATAATATATATGTGTCATCAACGTTAGTCAGTAGTATATATTTCTTTATTTTAACAATATACATAGTTTGTTTTTGTCCTCATCTTAAGGTAGGAGCTGTTAGTGCTGAACTATTGGCAGAAAAACCGCTTTAACGCGACTAGCACTGGCCGACAATATATATATGCTACGGCGTGAAATGCGTTATTGCATTGTATCCTATGATTGAGACATAGCTAATTTCTCTTGCAAGTCATCTAAGTAGAATATTTATGTCGGTAGTTTAGTAGGCTACCAGGGGGTGCGCGGGGCTAAAATCCCATTTTTTCAGTTTTTTTCACTAAATATGTTATTTAAATTTTGGTTAATTCAAATTTTAGTTTCTATAAAATTTTAAATTTTCATTTTTTGCTTTTCATAATTCGCTCCTTTCATTCACTAGCTATGTTCAATTTGAAGCTTAATTTTATTTTATCGTCAGTCTGTTACTCGTTTTCAGGAAGTGCGCGGCAAAGAGTTTCATGTTCACTTGAAGGTATTTTCTCGGCATATGTTTTGGTTTTAGGTTTTATATTGGTTTGCTAACTAACATTGCGATTATAGCTTCCGCTTTCTTATGGTTTTACACGTTCGGTCTTTGCTGTTAGAGTTATAGAGGAAAGTGCTGGGACTTCGAGTGTCAGGTAGCTTGTATAGCGGCTATCTTATATCGCTGTCCTACTGGAAAGGCGCTTATACTAGGCCCTTCGCCCAGTGGACTTGCAATTTGGATGCAGGAAACGCCTATACTCGGGTTTCCTATACGATAGATCTTGCGCAAGTGTTGTAAACTTTTGGAGCGCAAAGAAGGCGCGAATTCAAGGTTTAGTTGTAGCTGAGTGGAGTACAGAAAAGCGTGGTAAAGTCGAATTCTGAGAATAGCGGCACAAATAAGTAACTTTAATCTTATTATTAGTTTACTTAGTAATAGTAGTTTCCCTTATAAAATCGAGTTAGGAAGTGGAAATAAAACTCAATAGGGGCGATAGTCTAGTAGAAGCGTATTAGGTTTAGTAATAGCTTAAAAACTTTGCCCCGTGGAGTCGAGTGAGCTACAACCCGGGCGAGAGCGCAGGTGGTACTCGAATAATTAGTAATACTACTACGTTTTCTGGCAGCCTTTCGCTGTCCAGGCGTAGCCGGTATTATTCTTGAGTAGACCGGGCGAGTAAGGGGTTGGTTTCGAACGACCAAAATTTCGAGTCTCTTAGACCCAAATACCAGTATCTTTAGCCGTTCGCGGTGCATACATTGAGCAAACTTCAACTGCATAGTAGTCGACCGCCACTGTACAGTTCTAATAACGTAGTCTGGCCGCCTTTCGGGGTCGTCCTGTTTAACATATCTGGCACTACCAGTGTAACTCTAAGGCCTTGTTGAGGTAATTATATAATCGCATGGCACACTAGCCTTTCAGTAGTGTGTTGTGTCAACCCACAAGGGCTTAGCAAAGTAACAGGTAACATAAATCATAACCACCATCGCTCAGGTATAACCCTTAAACACTAGTAGTAATAACTTAGGGTTAAGGACTAGGCCAATCATTCGGAAGCTTTAATTTAATCTAAGGACTAAAATAATAAATAGGGATCGTCGAGAGTACTGACATCAGTGGCCAACGTGTGTGCAAGCTCAATAGTCAGACTGTGTAACAGGGAAAGTGAGACTGTGCAAGATACTTAGGTGAAGTATAAGCGTGAGCTGAAAGCAATCCAGTACTTAAGAATAGTACGGTCATTTTGGTTACGAGCGCTCAACTAACCGTATTGAAAATCAGTGTGAAGCTTGTGTGAGCTAAACTACGGTACGAAAGAACAGTGTCGAGGCTTTTCAAAACGAGCACCGAGAATAGTACGTTATTTTCATACGGTTATCGAATTAGTGCCACGAGTGACCTATGAGATAGTAGTGCCTTAACATTTTATCACGTTATAATAAACATCCTTTATACGTGTCTGTTACCCAACTATCTGGAACTCGAGCATTTAGAGCCGAGCAAGAATCACACCGCTTCGCGAAATATAGGGCACTGGAATCGCTCACGAAAGAAAGACGCGCGCCACACTAGCGTCCCACCGGTATTCTACTGGCCACACCTCGAACCACACAATCTTTCGGTGACGAATCGCGTCACCTTTTTAATTGCGATATCCGACATAAGGAAAAATCCCCTACCCCCTACAAAACACAGCAACATAACAGTTGGGTCTAATAGTCGAGGATCGTGCGTATGCACATTAAATCTGATGGATGTATTTAAGATGTTCAGCACACTAAATACTGTGGAAAGAGGGGTACGCCAGTAAGATTGTCAATCTCTTCTCGGATCGCATACTAACTCCATTTAAACGATGTAACCACGCTCAATGCGTTTCACCCTCGTTTGCGAGATACTAGTCTATTTTATTTCATGTAATCAGATAAACAGCTAAGTTGTCAGCCTTAGGACAGCAAAAGCTTGTGTGACTATCGCATAAATGATTCTAGGTTGTGCATGGCAGCTATAAAATCCGAATCGGTATGTCATAATATATAATATTACTGTTACGAATTATTAGTGGTATATATTTTACGTATATATTTATGATTGAGATTGTTGTTTCTTTTGGTCAGTAAGAGCCAATTTACATATTAGCTTTGATGAACTGAAGTTCCAATTATTATCTTTTGTAATATATGCGTGAAGTTCTATACCCTTATAATTCGGTCGGTATAATCATCGGCTGTGTCTTTCTATTTTTATTCCACTTAGTGTCAGGGAGCAATTCATGTTTGATTTTGATCTTGACTACAGACATTCTGTTAATACGGCAGTAGTTTACTTACGCAGGTATAGTTTACTAAAGGAGCGTCTGCTTATATATATCATCGTACTGGAGGAGGATGATGTCCATGTAAAGGCTGCCGAAATATTATGAAATTATTATCGGCATACCTTTCTTTTGCGATAACAGTTGTTTCCACGTGTAACGAAATTTTCGGTGTGAAACTGAACTCGACGACGTTTAGCTATTCAAATAAAATTTATCGAAGTTGCTTTACTATTTTTATAAGTAAACTATCTATTGTGATTGTAGTGCGAACGGGTTATAAATACTTGGGATACGTAGGAGCACTGATGGGACCACCCAGGTATTGAAGAACTCCGTGGCACCGACAAAATCAAATTGAGTTCTACTCCTCGGCACGAACGCATAACTTCGGTGATAAATTTGTGCCTCGATAGCAATAGATATCCATTGTACACGGTGTCAACACGCGGTACTACAGCTCCACACCCGTATGACCTCCGTGTTATGTGAACAATTTTCATTTAGGCCTAGCGATAATTGCTTGATAACGCCAGGATCTGAAAGCAGGCTGCTGAAAAGTTAAGCTGGGACAAAATTTGAACCATATGGCTGCCGCCATTACATATACAAGTTTACACTAACGACAGCTTTCACTGGCGGCCTTTACAATAGGAATAAATTTGTTGTAAAACCCTTTAGCTGGCCTTTTTATAATTTTATATAACAGCTTCTATATACTCTATTTAATTTTATTTATATAATTAGATAAGCTGTTTTGCAAGCACACACATACATATTATATTACACGAAGGTCCTCTTATCGGCAAGGTGGTGAATTTTGTGTGTTGAATGTAGATTTTAGACTTACATAGTTAAACATCAAGTTGCAAGGTGAGCCGAATATTAGCCAACGTACAAAATGAGCTCAACACCAGTCATCTTGCTTGGATAGTTAAGCAAATATATCCGCTTATTGCGTATGCGCAATACATAATCAAAAACACACATATATATACCTCGTACGGAGATATTGTTGTTTCCATGGATTTCGTGTTACATGTGCCCATTCTTAAACAAGTTTAAACCAGCCAACGTATAAAATGAGCGCAACATCACTCATCTTGCTTATATAGTTAAGCAAATATATCCACTTATTACGTATGCGCAAGTAGATAATCAAAAACACACATATACTCGAACGGAGATACTGTCGTTTCCTTGTATTTCGTGTTACATGTGCCCATTCTTAAACAAGTTTAGACTCAAACTTATATATACAGCTTAAATAATAACATTAGCAACATACCATTGTACATCATATAGAAGATCTGGACTCTCCATTCGCTGAAAATTTTTGCCGTGGGGTTTGAACCGGGGGGCGCCCAATTTTGCTAGTGGGCATTTGGCTAAGAGAAAAATGGTTAAAAATCGTGTCACTGACAAAACGCTTTTGATGCAGAGAAAAAGCGGTTTGAAGCAAATTTGAGAAATGTTGGGCTTCAACAATGAATTTTAGTGGAAATTTTATGTACTTTGGACCGATTTGAAGCAAAAAAGTTTTCCAAGAAGCGGTGGATCGGGGAGCCCGAAATTTTACCAGGGGTCATGAACCGGGGGCACCTGTTTTGAACCAGGGGGAACCGAAAAATGTAAGGGCCCCAATTTGGAGAGCGCAGAGGATAGGATGAAATGCTCCCCTAAAATAAATAACAATAGCAACTCATTATTTGCAGATACACAAAGAATAAGTTGCTCTACGAAATGAGGCCAGAAATACCCATACGCCTCAAAGGTTTGGTTTCCCTAGATATTTCCGTTTTCGTGTATTTTGGGTCTCAGTGAGCTCATTTAAATCCTCTTTAGATCCAAATCCTACCTCTTGAGAGCGCGGAGTAAAATTTTGTATGTATATATATAGTCTTGTAGAGTCTATTTTGTTGTACAAAATGGGCCAAAACAATATACTGAGTGATCTCTTGTGCTCTTCGCGATCCTCCGCAGCGCATTCGGCCGATTTTTTCGGGGTTAAGATGATGGAATTGGACTTTGCGCTTAAATAAAGGGTACAAATGGGGAGTTCAGGGATACAAATGAGCTATCATACTAATCTATCTTCCCAGCCAAAGTTGAATTACGCGTGTCAGCCTAAAAACCAGTAACAGGTGTCAAATTTCACCACTATTCTGGCTAGTAGGAATTATCGCTCGTTTCATTCACTACACTCAGAATTCAATCAAAGGTCGTGAATATCCTTAACGTACACTTAAGCTGCATTCACATGTTCAAGCTTTTTACTCAAATTTTGAGCTCAAAATTTGACCAAAATTAGACGGTGATTTTTAAAGGAAGATTGCCATGTTTCAAAATTTGAGCTCAAACTTTGATTGGTTAAAGGCAAGGCATACTTATCTTCAAAAGAGTGTTCACATGTTCAAACTGTCTAAAAAATGACAAAAAGATGCTGTCAAAACTTGATCAAACTTCGAACTCAAATTCTGATCAAAATTTGGGTAAAAAGTTTGAGCGTGCGAACGCGCCTTTAGGGTGCGGGTATTGATTTCCTATTTTGTGGCAAACGCATCATACTTTCCGAAGCACTAGGCTCGAATAGATGTCAGCTACTGCACCGAAACTGTATTTGCCTTTCCACCTATCTCCTATTCATTTTACAGGTAGGTTATCATGGCGCAACGTACATTTTGTATCTTTTCCAGGCACATAATACGAAGAGGATAGCTTGACGCGTCCCCATGATTTTGATATCTACACCTCACTACATTGTGACGCTTCACGACAATCTTTATAAATATAATATAATATACATAATAGTTCTTGTCCTGTTACCGGTATCAACCGATATTCGCAATATCGGTATCGTCATTTTTGAAATATATATCAAAAATCAATATGCCGATACGGTAGATAAAAAGTATGAAAACATCACGAACCAAATTTTGTTTCCACACACAAACTGATACATATATACTGGCTTCAAGTTTCGAGTTAGAGCCCAAGATAAACACAAAGACGGCTTGAGTCCGACGCCCACCGTACATTGGAAACCCTTCCTAGGGCGGGTCGGGGATTTGCAGAGATATAGTGGTCTTGAGTGCTAATGCTAATGGCCAGGGTGTCTAGCAATATTACGATGCTCTCAAAATTTATAGCACATGTATTTTCCTAAATAACTTCAATCGTAAACTGGCCTACTAAATTTTTTTGCATCGTAGACGGAAAATACATAAGTTATATATTGATAATGTCATGGGTGGTGATTCTGTGGCGGCTTCAGGTATTGGAACTAATCCAGTTTCCGCTAGGGTTACTGTAGCAATAGATAAAGAGCAGCATCCATTTGGTCAATGTAATGACAAGAACCAACTCCGGATTTCTTACAATGAAAAACATCCTGCTGGTGAGGTGGCTGGCCCATGGATCCTGCTTGCGTCTCCTTTATGGAAGATAAGACTCGTCGCCATTCTGCAGCAACTGGTTATCTGTGGTTGCCGAGTGTGGACGAGTCTATAGTTATGGCTAGCAAGACGGAACTGGACAAAAAATTTGTGAAGCACGAATATTCCTGCGTGTGAAAGAAATTATTAGGAACTCAGGAAGGTACACCAAAACCCAACTTATACAACAACCAACTAGAATGCAAAACAAGGTCTATGTCAAAATACAAAAGTCCATTGGAAATGGACATTCCTAGCAGTTCATGTGCCAATCCCCGTCAAAATAGAAACACTAAACGGTGGTGATAAACAGTTTATAGATGTATTTTAATATGTATGTGTACATATGCACGTATGTATTTATATGCACAAATATATGTTTAGCTAATATCGGTATTCTTTAGTATCGGCCAAGCCCTAATATACAATTATATGATTAAAGCTCATGCCTTAAAGGATTCGCTAAATTTAAAGACATTAACCGTATAATTGCCGCTGCGTATTGAAATAAAAGTATCGGCATCGTATTATGCCTCCACCTCCACCTCCTCCACCAGGCCCTGCACCGCCGGGGCCTCCACCTCCACCGAGTGCACTGCAAGGTAAAATGGCAAAGTCTAGTGGTGGTGGGGGTGGTCGCTCTGCATTGTTGGCTGACATTCAGAAAGGCACTCGATTGAAGAAAACGGTTACAAATGATCGAAGCGGTCCCGTTATTGAATCGAGTTGTACGTTTGTTTTATGGTTTTATGCTATAGTTAATAAGGGATTTGTCCACAAAGATATGAAATACGGGTTTTTAAATTTAGGATGCCAAACCCAACAGTTTCGGTGTTCACCTGCTTTTAATATAGGTTGATTTAAATATAAGAGATTGATTATGGAAAGTTTTTGTAATTCCATCGTTGTCGAATCGGTGGGGTTTTTAAACTAAGTTAGCGTACAAATGTTTCAAATCGAGCTCATCCGGTATTTTCTTTGTATTTGGTGCTCGGAATATGACAAATCATATATACTACGTTACAAGTGAACAGTTGTGCAGGTATATATATACAAACTTTTAGCTCTGTAATTTATCAGTTCATATGTCAATCTGAAACACGCTGTATATACCACTCCAATTCGGTAAGGGTCATTTTTGGTAGTTTTTATTCACTACATTTTCAATGTTATGTCATTGGATTGCACACAGTGGCAATATAAAAAGCAGGTGTTTTACTAGGGGATTCCGAATTAAACGGCAAGAAATTTATTATGTATAGCTATATATCGTATTAGCATCTGCTGTAACTTTCGAAGTATGCTAGCCTACTGCAAGATGTGCCCACAAAAATAGTTAAAATTGGAAGCCGATTTGATTTAGGGTGTCAAAGCTGGTCAGATTTAGCACCCCAAGTCAAAAGAACTTTTAAATTTAGCCACATCGTTGGGAATTTTATCAAGAATTACGTGCCACTTTGTTTTGGTACTACAAGCTACCAACTGTACATATCAAATTTTATTTCTGCGTTACATATTCTTGTGATTTACATAGTGCCGTTTAGGGTGCTAGAAAGGGTCTTTCGCATTAGACTCACCCAGAAAATCGTAACCCTATCCTTGAGTATATCTATCTATCTACATAGTGCCGTAATTAGTAAGCGAGCATTATGAAAAGCTGCACAACGCACAGGGTAAATAGTTTTGTTTTTTTGGTATAATTTTTCAAATGCTTTCAAGATGCAAGTATATATGAATATTGCTAGAACGATAAAGTGATTCATTCAAACGTATCTGTAACAGATATACCTACCCATTCTATAATGTTCTGCTTATCCCTGGACAGCCCACTGAGAACCATGCACGCTGTCGTGATTTTCGTGCTAATGCCAAAAATTATTGAGCCTGTGCCTATAAATGTCGCTCCTTCGCAATTATACGCCTTCTACATACTTGTTGGGTCACCTACCGTCTAGTATTATTGTATTCAAGGTTTTGTATGAGCGAAATACTTTTGAATACCCAATTTTTCGTTTTTGCCATTTTGGCCCACCGAAACGCCCACCCTAAATTTTTTCTTCGACATGAACGCCTTGTGCCTTTCATCGGGAGAACCAGAAAAATGAATTATGACCGATAATTTGGCCTAAAACGCGCAAAATAGGGTCATATGGGAAAATGTTGGAAATCAGTTCATTGCAATGTTTTGTACAGTATTCGGAAAAGAAATATCCGTGTTTCATTAGCATTACAATGAGGTTGAAATTTCAAAAATGGCTTGCGCCATGGTAGTTTAATATACCTACTACTCTTTCGCTGCAAATTTTGCCAGCGGGGGACGGCGAACTTCTTGCTTCAAAACCAGGGCGCACCGATTGCACCAAGTAGAATGAACCCGGGTTCTTGGTTGAACTAGAAAGCTTCGATATTAACAAATGTTTCCGAAATTCGTGTTTTCAAACGAAAACGCCATATTTATTAATATATGGCCTCGTAAGCACTATGAAACGTCTCTTTTGAGCTTAAAACTTTTCAGCGAATTTGCTTTGCAGAATTTTTAACTTCAAAAAGATTTCTGTAAAAAATTTACAAGTTAAAGGGAAAAGAGAACCACTGGTTATGCAATCTTTGAAAACTAGTTTTATCGTAAAAATCAGCTTGAAAAATCATATTTGATTGCTCAATTTTTTTACGTTTCGTATACAATGAAAAATGCTTGTTCAGTCATAACAATACCCTTTGTTATTTCGCTTACATACTATAATATTGACAACAAGTTGGTAGTACGCCGAAACTCTTTAAACGGCTGATATTTCTGTAGTTAAAATGTCGAAAACAAGTAGAACATCGAAGATTCAATATTCTCTGTTGTGCTTTGTTATGAAGTTATTTTACTCACAGAAAACTAGCAAAACGCGGAACCTCTACGGCAAACCTGAATTTTCATCCAGTCGCTAAAATAAAAAATCATCTGTTTATTGCAACCCGTTAGTGATTGACTGTTTAGGGTAAAAGTTCAGTTGCAAAAACAGCAGTATCTGCGAAACTGTTACATCTTTTTATTGATATTCTTTAATAGAATATAGTACTTAGCTGGCCCAAATAATGTTCGGACAGCTACTTTAGTGCCTAAATTAACTTCTTATATTCATTGAGGGATGTATGGACATTAAGGGCGTTAGGTAAGAAATCTATATGAAAGAAAATAGCTTATAATGCGAGATGATATGCGAATCTCACGACCACGAGATGCTGTTTTCAAAATAAAACCAGCCTGTGAATTTTCAATATATATCCATTATGTTTTCTGCAGAATTTACCAAACATTGTGAGGTCGTCCGCGATGGGATTTCTGACGTTCAGCCTAGATGAAAAATACAATCACCAAACTCATGTATATATATATATATATGGTTAAATTACGTTATAACACTGTAATAAAGCTACGCCAGGTATTGGATTCATGATAAATCTCTAAATAATATATACCTATTTACCAGGGAATAACCTGAACCGAAATTTACCGGAACCAGCAACCGGAACCGTCCATTTAAACCGGAACCGGAACCTGGTCTTCGAAATTTATATATAGTAAAACAGATGATGGAAAAAATGAAGGTATAGTGGATTTAAAATGCATTAAAAATAATTTTTACATTAAACTTAATGTATTGCGATGGTATTATTGCCTTTCTGAAACTTTAAAGAGACTGAGGAAGCTAATAATGTTTATTTATCGATCAAATATGTCGGTTTTTGGACATTCAGAGCAAAAAAATGTCTTCCATGATACACCATTGCGTGTACTGCGTCAAATCGAATGTGCTTACAAATCTTGGAGCGTAGAATGCACACTTTCGCTCTGTCTCCAGTCGCCTCCCTTTACTACACATACGTTTGTTGCATGTTCTTCTGTAGGAAACTTAATATTATTGGCTTATTATTCTGCGTTGCAGATGTTAGTTTACTTCAATTTAGCCTGATTTACCTAGCTTACAAGCGCACTGGTTGGTGCTTGACACAATTTATGTTAGCCAAGCATACCCTAAGTACTGTGTAAGCCATACGCTGTAACCGAGTTGAACCGGTTTAATTCGAATGTACCCCGCAGGCTTCTGAATGTGCAAAATAGCTGCTACAAGCATCGACCGACCTGGCTTTGATTTGTTAACAAACTCCCGCAGGTTATTATGAAAAATTCCTACTATGTGCCCTACGTTTCACACAGCAAATTGCTTAGTAATTTTTTTCTTTTGCTTGGTTGTATTGAGCTTGATCATTGCATATTACATATGTTTGGATCACAAATGAAGCAAAAATGTGGAAAATTTCAAACAAAATTTTTAAACCGGAATTCCGGTTCCGGTATGGTTTTTGCCCTTTGCCGGAACCGCAACCGGAACACGATTTTCGCCGGAACCGGAATTCCGGTTACTCCCTGCTATTTACACTATTCACAATGCCATAAGATACGGTAGTGGCTACTCTGTGCTTAAAGACCATTTTGTCGCTCTAAATTCATGTCTCTAGGTCCGCTCTAAGTCCCACGATAGTAATCATACAAAGGCAATACTGTAGTGACGGCACTAAGGTCATTTTAGTCATATATATCAAACTATAAGAACTACTTATTTCTTATTCCAGCGACCAAAAAGACAAAAAGCTTTGAAATTTATAAATCACTGCAAATTTAAAGAAAAATTATATTTTGAAGAGTGATTTTTAAGTAGTGTGGCCTCTAAGACGCGTTATTTCATGCATATCAAGCAAACATAATTTGCTTTTATCTTATTTAGCAGCCAAGAAATCCTACAAACACTATCGATTGACCTACATACATCTATATTGGAAGAGTGGTGAAATTTGACCATTTTTGGTGTCAAAATTTACCAAATTTTGCTTCGGCACCGCCACGCAGAATTAATGCAGACAATTTAGTGTTAAAACAATGAAACCAACTAGTTAAACGGGTTAAATAATCCTATAATCCAATAGCTTATCCCAAACAGGAAAAAACCTGAAATTTTCAATTTCTTGGGTATTTTTTGGGTCCTTTGGCTTCGAAAACAATAGCTCGAGGGCATAACAGCAAAGCTCTCTGTGAGAGAATTCTGCAAGGTGGTCTCCATTTTTTGCTGCAAGGCCTAAGCAAGCAGTCACTGTTAAAAATTTACAATATTTAATGTACCTTTACTAGTGATGGGCAGGGATATCGTTAAGCATATCCTGATATCAAGTGTGAATTTTTGAGATATATACGGATCGAATATCCGTATATACACTGCTTCATTTTAAAATTTCAAAGACTATAGTAGACATTGTCGTTCAGTATTATAGATCTAGTCTCTATGGCACACACCTTGTGTGTTACGAATTTGTTTTATAAACAAACAATATGTTCTGACTATACTTTTATACCAAGTTTTGCTTTGTAGCTTATATACACTAAATCAGCGACTAATCGTATTTTAATTAACAGTATATATTTAATATATTGTTGATGCTATTTAATTTAATGATAGTTAACAATTATGCACTAGTAAACTAAACGCGACCTCACCAGCCATCCTGTTTTGTGATTTCGTATACAAAATTTTACAGAACGCTTTCAGCTCAATTGAAATTCAGTGAAGAACTGTTTGCGAACACAGTGTTAATGCCATCTAGCCGTTTAGAGTTATCGAAAGTTCCGTGCAAACTTGATAAGCATTTCGGGTTCGCATTTCTACAAAACGAGGGTAACCAAAATTTTCATGTCCTCTGGAAAATCTTTCAGAAAATGGAAAAGCAAGTTTAGTGCATATAAAATAAAACGTTGGGGCATTTTGAGTATCGCGCGGATCCTGCGGGGTACCGTAAATTCAAAGCTAGCCAACCAGGGGCCAGGAACGCAAGGTTTGTGGAAATGCACTCCAAATGCTGCCAACCTGCCATCTAGACCAAAAATTTAATTTTGTTGTAGCTCTGTCCTATTTTCCCAGCCGTGTTGCTTACGTATTGTCAGAACAAGAATCTTGGTATTAATTGGCATATTCATGTTGCAGATATAGCGACTAAGCCCTGACCAGTGGAGAAGGGAATTCACAAGAGGGCAAATTATGTATGCTTGTATAGCAAAATAATTTCCTTTCCTCCCTTTTTGTTCAGTAACTAAACTAAAAGCCTTAGAGAACAACCATTTGGTAGAAGAGGCTTGTAATAAATATAATTTAAGTGGTATATAGAACATTAGGTATTTAAATAATTTTATATTGATAAAACTCCTAATTTATATAAGGCGTTTGGAAATGTACGTAATGCCTTCTGAGCTTATCAATATAATATAAAAGTGGAACTAAATTTGAGATAGGTGGTTATAGCGCCGTTCTATACTCAGCGTTTAGAACGTTGGTTTTTAACGTTTTGAAATAAAATTTTTATATATGATACTTTTGCAACCAAGAGACTAAAGCCGAATGTTTATAAATGTAATGTTATCACAAACATGTTGTTAACTATATTCGTTATCACTGACTGAACTAAATTTGTTGTATATTTAGCTTCCTCTCAAGGAAGATCCGGAGCTGCAACAAGGCCGAATACGATCTCCTCTGGTCCTTCAAATCATGCCGCTTTGAGTTCAAATTCTTCGCCGGGCTTCGCTGTCGCTGGCGGAGATTTGCAGTCACAGCTTAACGCTGCCTTGAAGAAACGAAGTGGTTCGTTTTACAATGGTTGTAGAATAAACGAACGGTGTTTTCTAAAATATCGTTTAGCTTTACAATAATACATAGCCTGCGTCACTCATCTCTGGGTTCATGGATGGTTCGCTTGTGATGTTTTTTGCAGTTAACTATATCTAAAGTTATATTTAACATTGTGTTTATACTTCTTAATAATTGTTGATGCTCAAAAAGTCACAAACCAGTGGTGATTCAACTCTGTATCATTGGGCCATATTCTATCTACAGATATTTGAGCTATAACGAGTCTTAGGCGTTTGATTAGCAATTAGACCGAAGAAATAGAAGAGCCATTCGAAATACTCGCGGGACCCTGCGGCTTAAAAGTGATTCTTGAAAGATGAGCGATCCGCTGTTAGGTTTATTTGTTTTGTGATATGTTTTAGGCTTCCAATGCGTATGTCTTTTAAACTGTTGGTTGGATACAAAGTATATAATAATTGTGGCTTCTCGCAGTAATACCACAAAACCTGGTTCGACGGGCTTCACGAGAAGACATATTGCGGTGTCAGTATTGTGATCTTTTTGAGGAGGTGTTTGGGGTATATACAGTTTACCAGAATCTGCTTTTAGTCGGCATGGACATTGTTCATCGTATATCCCTGTTATTTCCATACAGGCATAATGTATTAATTTCACGTTATCGACCTAAAAGGCACTATTCGATACGCCGCAATACAGTAATAGTGTGGAAACTGGACAGATGTAAGATATCTTGACTCTGCCTTGAGCTATGGGCCAAAACAGGACAATGGTCTAAAATGGGCCGCAGTTAGAATTTTTTCATGGTGCACATTATTATGTTATATTTATGAATTATTTTATATTAAATATGTTTTCAAATGTATTTGTATGTGTGTCAGCCGGGAACCAGGTTCAGCAAAATTGGGGATCCGGTTGGTGGTTGCGGTCCGCCTGATTTTTCCGCAATGGGAGTTTCAGTTTCATGTCTTTAGGGTAGCGGCATAGCAAAATTTCTAAAAAAATTCCCATTTCTTAGTTAAAATTAGTTAACAAACTAAACCATAAATGCAGTACTATTCTTGGTGCTATTTGTATTGCATAAAAACAAAATATTTTCAGGCTTTCTGGTCATTATCGCACCTTTGGTAAGCACTGTAATTTCTCAACAC
The DNA here is from genome assembly GCA_030248225.1 of Trileptium ribeirensis. Classification (NCBI taxonomy): domain Eukaryota; kingdom Metazoa; phylum Nematoda; class Enoplea; order Enoplida; family Thoracostomopsidae; genus Trileptium; species Trileptium ribeirensis. The sequence continues at coordinate 8,475 of JASANE010005301.1, read as the reverse complement.
CCTTTTCCCGGCCTCTTAAAGTGTCATATCTTGTCTTGTCGCCAACATGGTGAATTCTGAGTGTTGAATATGTAATTTAGAGAGAAGTGCACATGTATAAGCTATGGAATGAGTAGTTGAGAATATGTATACATTATTATTGTGCTTGCAACATGCAAGTACACTGAAGATGATTTGCTATACAAACTGAGACTAAGAACACCACTATAGTTCGAGCGGTTGCCTAGATATTACCATTTTCGTGTATTTTGTGTCCCACGGGCCCATTGAAAAACCGTTTTGACCCAAGTCTGCAACGTAAGTAATGGCAATAGCACGCACAATTTGCAGCTACGTGAATGACGAATCACTGTATAAATGAGTCCAAAAACATATTTAGCTCTGGTGATTGCTGAGATACTACCATTTTCGTGTATTTTGGGTCCTATGGGCCGTGGGAAAACCGTTTTGATCCAACCCTGTATCGTAAATAGTGACAACAGCACACTTGCAGCTACGCAGAGGATGAATTGGCAGCGTAAATAAAGACAATAGCAGCATACCATGTGCAGCCATACAGAGAAGAAATTGTTCTAGAAGATGTGGCCAAAACCAAAAACACCCACATTTATATAAACTGTGCTTCGTTCAATAGGTTCGATTTATATATATAAGGGAGTAAACGTGATTCCGGTTTCTGGCGAAAATCGTGTTCCGGTTGCGGTTCCGGCAAAGGGCAAACACCATACCGGAACCGGAATTCCGGTTAAAAAATGTGTTCGAATTTTTTCACATTTTTGCTTCATCTGTGGTCCAAACATATGTATTCATATATACGGTCCGTAGGCCCATATATAGAATGATCAAGCTCCAATACAACCAAGCAAAGGAAAAGATTAATTCAGCAATTTGCCATGTGAAACGTAAGTAGGGCGCATAATTTCAATAGGAATTTTTCATCTTAACTTGCAGGAGTTTGTTAACAAAACAAAGCCAGGTCCATGATTGTAGCAGCTATTTTACACATTCAGAAGTCTGCGGGGTATGTTCGAATTAAACCGGTCCAACTCGATAACAGAGTATGGATTACGTAGAAGTACTTAGCGTAAGCTAGCTTGGCTAACATAAATTGCGTCAGGCACCAGCCAGTGCCCTTGTAAACTTTGTAAATCAGTCTACATTGAAGTAAAGTAAGGTTATGTGCAACACAATCAGAAACAGCTTTCTTGGCAATGAACTTTATTTTTTGAAAAGTATGAGCAGTGTCACAGTTTGTCTCATTTATAGCATTCTGATTAGAAAGTTATCATTATGGTCTAACTGACGGGCACTGTTTGCCCAACACTAGCCTAAACATTGTCTCTGACCACTAATCAAAAAATTACCTTCTATTATTTCCTCTTAGAATCATATAAACCAATAATTTCAAGTTTCCTACAGAACAACATGTAACAAACGTATGTGTAGTAAAGGGAGGCGACTGGAGACAGGGCGAAAGTGTTTATTCTACGCTCCATGCGTTGTAAGCACATTGAATTTGACGCAGTATACCCAAGGCGTATAGTGGAAGACATTTTTTGCTCTGTGTGTCAAAACCGACATATTGGTCGATAAATAAACATTATTAGCTTCCTCAGCATCTTTAAAGTTTCAGAAAGGCAATAATGCCATCGCAATACATTAAGTTTAACGTAAAAATTATTTTTAGTACATTTTAAATCCACTACACCTTCATTTCTTCCTTCATCTGTTTTACTATATATAAGTTTCGAAGCCCAGGTTCCGGGTCCGGATTAAATGAACGCTTCCGGTTGCTGGTTCCCGTTGTTCCGTGTTATAAATAAATATATATTTATATATATATATGTATATTATATACATGTATATATAGATATATACATAACATAAATATATAACTGGGACCTGCTTAGCGAAGGACAGTTTGTTATGTATTTCAGGATTTTACATTAATGTTAATAACCTACGTTAATACAGCCTGTAAGCTGGTTTTTCTAACAAAACGGGAACCTGTCAGCACCTAGTACATACCGTAAATAGACCACTTTTAATTAAACATGTAGGATATAAATTTTGTTCTTTTGGTTTTGACAGAAATTTGACCAATTTTTATTTTCAAAATGGTAAGGCATGAATTGATATTGCAATAATGCTCGAATATGGCAAAGAATTTAATGAACCCAGCCACTATTTAACATTTACTCCAGATAATTTTTTAAAATGAGTATCAGTTATCGTTAAAATAATTACACAGTACTTATATACTTACCAATGTAAACTTACTTATTTTGATATCGAATGATAGGTCTAGCGGAAAGGAGTCGAACGGTAAACAGCTGCAGTCACGGGTTGGAAAAAGAAATACCGAGAAACCGATACCAGAAAACCGTTCATTTCACGGGTCAAATTTGGCTTTTATTCGGAAAAAACGGGACATAAAAATTTTTCGATGTGCAGAAAATTTTTTGTGTTTTAGTTATTTTTTGCTAGAACTGAAGCCGTGCCTATCAAACAGAATATTTTAGTTTATATGATAATTGCAAATTTTGAATTTTAAAATGAGACATGGTGAATTGTGTTACTGTGACTCTTTCGTGTTTCTGACGCTTTATGCCGGTTTTGATCATTTTTACAGGATGTACGGATATTCACTGAACATAATCTCTGAGGTCAGGAAAAATTCAAGAATTTGATACGACAATTTTGTTGTATTTGTGTGCTGACCAACTCAAAAATATCATTAACAGATTTTGGAAATTGAATGAGGACACAAATTCTGAAAATAGTATCTTTTACAATTTGCACAACTCCCTAAAAACTTTAAGTCACATAGACTCTGCTAAGTGGTTGCGGTTTATGATTTTGAACGGCTCCTAAAAAAATTACTACAGTTGGTCCCTTAAGTAATCTTTCAACATCAAAATACGTTGCTCAGGTATGTGTTGACGGCCTAGTGGCATCTTTGTAGCCGTCAGGGTGCCCGGAATTACCCATACAACGACATATTTGTAGATTAGAAGGCGTTTGTTTTTTGTGGATTTGTGTGAGTGAAATGACGTTATACAAATTTGGCACTGTATTTCGTAAATTGTACGAATTCATGGGGGCGTAAACTTTCGTTAGAATGATTTTGGACTGCAGCTTATAACAATTAAACAACTAAAAGATAACTGTAACTAATCACTATACACAACTTCGTTCTCTTCCGTCATCATCATTCAGCACCTCCTACACAACTCAACTACTTCCGAAACAATTCATATATGCAAAACAACTAGCTAACCCTACTGACAATTGCGTTCTTTGTGTTAGGACACAACACTGTAGTGATTTTATGAACATCATTTCTAGTACCTAAGTGTTCCTTCTTCAGGTGGGCCAAAAATTCGATTTTTCATATATGGCTCGCCCAAAAAGCTATTTCATCCATTAAAAAAGCGGCGTTGTGAGCACTATTTTCAGTATTTACATCAGCAGTTGTTCGGATATTTCTTTTCCGGTCGAAATATTCAATTGTTCGTACCTGGCTTGGCGAAAGTGCGAATTGGTCCGTTAGAAGGTGAAAACTCAGTCAAATTGGGTGCTTAATGACTGTGTGCACTATTTGTAGTGTCTACGAAGCTGCATATACTCATAAAATAGGGTTAGTCGTGTTTCCGAAGGCCCTTAGGTCTGTTAGAAAGTAAATTTAGTCAAATTTCGCACTATAGTCACACTGGGACTACTATTTCAAGTACCCACATACACGTTTTCTTATACTCCTAAGATTTTGTTAATCGTGTTTCTACGGTGTAAAACTTAGATTTTTTCGTATCTGGCGCGTCAAAAATGCGATTTAAGTTCGTTACAAAAGTAAAATTAGTCAAATTTCCACGTGTCATTTTTGTCAGAATTACAAAAATTTTAAGCGTCAATGAAACAGAACAAACGAAGCGATCGGAGTGTTAACTTAGCGCGCTAGGTGGAAAGATCGTTTTTGTCTGTTTCTGTCTCGTATAACCTACCTTAGGGTGGATGAATTTCGATAGGTTTTTTATTCAATAGCAGAAATAATGAGGATTATTAGACGCAAACAGCTCCAACCCCTTCTTCGGGGTCAAAATGGCTAAAAACAGGTTTATTAAGAGTTCTTTGTCAAATCAGGACACATGGGTACGAGTCTTTCGAAGCTCATATCTCGTGATACAGGCTTAGCTTCGAAAAACCATACCACCATGAGAATCAGCTCCTCGGGATGTACAACAACTTTTTTGTGCCGCTATGGGCCAGAATATGGTTCGTCGGCCCTTTGCGAGAAATATTGGTTCTTCAAATTTCGAAATGTTATTGTGTGTTTTTACATCACAACGAGCGTATGTTATGTTATCAAGCACGCTACACATGAAGGTTTTGCTATCTAGAGTCAAACTTGACTATATTGTACGCTTTCATGGGGTTTCAAGGGTTTTGCGGTCAACGAACCCGGTTCCAAAATGCAGTGAGTTTTCATTAGTTTAGTTATGTGCTGCGCGCAAGGCAAAAAGTTTCTTATATAGGTTTTTCGGTATTGAATACAATGGTTTGCTTATCTAGAGTCCAGCACGAATATTTCATGGGTTTAGGGTCAGCGAATCCGGTTGCCAGAATATATGTGCATTAAACATAAAAGCCTGTTACAAGGTGACTACATAAAATGACCACTTGATCAAACAACACTGGCCCTGTTACATCCTCGCTTGTGAAGTAATACTATTAGTGGGCGGGAGATTACATTTTTTCATAGCCCTTTACCAGGGAATAACCGTACCGTCCATTTAAACCGGATCCGGAACCGGAACCGGAACCTGGTCTTCGAAATTTATATATAGTAAAACAGATGATGGAAGAAATGAAGGTATAGTGGATTTAAAATGCATTAAAAATTACTTTTACATTAAAGTTAATGTGTTGCGATGGTATTATTGCCTTTCTGAAACTTTAAAGAGACTGAGGAAGCTAATAATTTTATTTATCGATCAAATATGTCGGTTTTTGGACATTCAGAGCAAAAAATATCTTCCACTATACACCATTGCGTATACTGCGTCAAATCGAATGTGCTTACAAAGCTTGGAGCGTAGAATACACACTTTCGCTCTGTCTCCAGTCGCCTCCCTTTACTACACATACGTTTGTTGCATGTTCTTCTGTAGGAAACTTAAAATTATTGGTTTATATGATTCTAAGAGAAAGTAATACATAGAAGGTAATTTTCTGATCAGTGGTCAGAGACACTGTTTAGGCTAGCGTTGGACAAACAGCGTCCGTCAGTTAGATCATAATGATGATAACTTTCTAATCAGAATGCTGTAAATGAGACACACTGTGATGCTGCTCGCACAGTTTCAATAAATACAGTTCATTGCCAAGAAAGCAGTTTATAGCTGCGTTGCAGATAACGTTAGTTTACTTCAATTTATACTGATTTACCAAGTTTACAAGCGCACTGGCGGTTGCTTGACGCAATTTATGTTAGCCAAGCATACCCTAAGTACTTCTGCGTAAACCATACTCTGTTACGGAGTTGGACCGGTTTAATTCAAACGTATCCCACAGACTTCTGGATGTGTAAAATAGCTGCTACAAGCATCGACCTGGCTTTGATTTAACAAAATTCTGCAGGTTATTATGAAAAATTCCTGCTCAAATTATGTGCCCTACTTACGTTTCACACGGCAAATTGGTTAGTTAATCTTTTCTTTTGCTTGGTTGTATTGGGGCTTGATCATTGTATAATATATTACATATGTTTGGATTACAGGATGAAGCAAAAACGTGGAAAATTTCAAACAAAATTTTTAAACCGGAATTCCGGTTCCGGTATGGTTTTTGCTCTTTGCCGGAACCGCAACCGGAACACGATTTTCGCTGGAACCGGAATTCCGGTTACTCCCTGCCCTTTACAGCAAAGTCACAGCGTACAACGATAAGTGATTCTGAGCCCTTAAAGGGTCCTGAGCTTAGCGGGAGCAATTTTTTCACATAATTGCTGGTCGAGGAAATATGACAAATTTTTCAGTGTATTTTACAATAGCTTTTGTTACCAGAGTTTCACCTAGCCAAGTCTAAACGAAGATAAGCGACGGTGGTCCCGGAAGTGGCACTAACTTTGCTGAAAACATCACACAGGATCGCTGCCCTTCAGGGGTAATATGAAAAACCTGGAAAACAGAGAAAATTAGAACTTATTAGGGAAAACAGAAAAAAATAGTCATAAGGGGAGATAATTTACAAAGATTACTGAACTGATTTAACGTTGTCTGCCGTGGCGGCTCTGTTATTAATTGCGTTCCGCAACAAGTGGTTCACAACCAAGATAATAATTATTTATAGTACATCTCAGCTAGCTATGAAGCTTTGTCTATGCGATGATTGAGATTGTTTATCAGGGTTTTTAATTATCCAGCTTGCTAATTCACTTCTTACCGAGGGTTTTCCAGTGTTTAGCGGTTAAATTTTTGTGTAATGTCTAGAATATTATATTGGATTTAATAGTGACAGCTTCACTCTTGGTTAGGATAGGTCTTTTAGATTGGGTAAGCCGTATTTTGCATTGTTTGTCGGCCCATTTGTGCTAGTCTATATTTCGTTGAAAACCCGAAAATTAAGGCTTGATGCAGTAGTGTCCTGGGCTTCTATTTTGGATACAAATTTGAGCTAATCTTCATTAGTATTATTGGCTTATAGGAACCGGGAAAAGGACTTTCGGGATTCACTAGACACCATGAAAATCGACACAGTTTTATTCAAAAACATTGTTTGTGAGGCGAAACAGCTAGGTTATCTATCCGCCCGTAGTAAAAACTTATCAATATGTTGTGTGATACTACATTATTTCGCTTGTATTGGTAGACGTTATTCACGTTGTAGTCAAGAATGCACTTACGCTTACGGAAAACCTAATTTGAACATACGCTGTCTTGTCAACATACGAACATTACGTATGTAATATAGAAATAGAAAGAAAGCTAGCTTTAACTATTACATTGGTCTGTTTTACTTCATTTTACCTCTGAATTGGTACGCACTGCATGCTGAAACGAGCACCAGACAAGGATCTTCACGTTCCAATGATCTGTCCGTTAGGGTTTCGGCGCCGGTGTTGGGGTTGACCCATATTAGGTCGATACGACCCGACATACCAGTGCTTTAGGCATTTCGACCACGAGGTCTTTGTTTTAGCAAAGTGACTATTGAATTTTCGCTTTCGGCATTGCATTTTCCATTACAATTTAGATAAATTATTACTGTCTTTATGCCGCTAATATATCTTCAGTATTAATGGATAAATCTTCAACATTTATTTATGCATAAATGATCTAGGATTAAAAATATACAATATTCTTCACAATTGACAGCCGCATGGCCGTTTCTCGCTCGCAACTTACTCGTGTGAAAATGAAAAATTATTTCGAAATATATATAGCCGACTTTTGTTCGCTCGGTCGTAAGGCGACACTCAATTGTTGTGCGTACTGTAATAGAACTTCGAACATTGTGTTAACATTGTGCTTCACTAATATTTGACCTACACTTTTTGAGGCGTATCGGACCCCCTGGCTTATTGGCCTTCTATAAAGATTCCAGAGATAATTGTGATTCAGATTGTTGTGGTAAACATATGTCCTTGCATATTGTTATGCTTAGCTCTGAAAACAGGTGCAAGCGCACTTCTAGAGTAAATTTATATACGGAACATTCACGTGTTTTCGTCAAGTGTCTTCGTTTATGAGTGAATTTCAGTGCTGAAGCTGTTTCATTTCACCCGGTTGTGGCAGCTGAATTATTAATCAACAGGATTACTATATTTTAGGGCAATTTGATATCTTTAAACTTTATGACTTTCGTTTATTGAATTCTGAGTGTTACCGAAGAATTATTTCTATTCATGAGGTAAAATTTGGAACTGTAGGATTTTTTGTGGCATCCATAATTCAATCTCACAACGTCTACGTCTCTAATTGTCTTACGTGATTACTCAAAAACTAAAGTTTGAAATCCCTATTTGTTACTTTAGTTGCGCTTAAAACTGATTCCAACTTCTTCCCGATATAGAAGTGGTCGAAGGGCATTGGTTGAGTTAAAGTGGCATGCGATAATACAAGCTCTGCTACAGCAACCGCTGCAAATATTTCAGCCGCATTGGATTTATTTCCCTGAGCGCTCAGGGCTCTATACTTCTGTACCTAAACCTTTTCCACAGCGCTGCTCATGGGTCCAAAGGTGTTTTTAATAGGCCCACCAACCTAAAATACACAAAATGATATTTTCATAACTACTGGAAATATATAATATTGGGTTCCTGTTATAACATTCTAGCTGCGCATTAGTCTTCGTTGGCAGCGATTGCTTGTTTGTAGTTCTGGGCTAGGTAAAAATTTGTTCTAGCATTGGACAATATGCTCGAAACGTACACAAACGCGGTCGTAACTAAGAACCGTTTATACTAGGTATGCCTCG
>JASANE010005299.1:0-71270 GCA_030248225.1 Trileptium ribeirensis | reverse complement strand
ATTAAACGCAGAGAAAACTTATTTTAATAAAAAACTATTTGATTTATACATTGAATTTACAAATTGAATGTAGTCGTGCATTAATAAAACGGTAAAGTTGACTTAATAAATTGTATAAACGAAAACTACATGCACCAGACACCCGCTGGCACTGAAGTACAACCCCGTACCGGACACCCCTAATTGCCCCGTACAACCCGGTACCCCGCTAATGACCCCATAAATAAAACAAGAGCTTAATGACCCGATGAATAAAATTACAGTGTAATGACTCGGTGCAGAAAACGAAAATTTTGGGTCCTCGGCTCCTCGGTGTTTGTGCTGTCCCTACTATACTACTCTTGGGTTTCCCCTGATTTAACGTTTCTTTGAGAATTGTTCTACTCAACTTGCGAAACACTGTATTTCGCACAAAAAATTATTAATATTTTGTGAAAAATACTTTTACTAGCACCTTGTCTTAGCGCCGCGATTCAAATTGCCCAGCCAAAATAGAGTTATTCTACAAAAACCCAATAACAGACGTTGCCAAATTTCGTCGCTATATTGCTAGTAAGGATTCTTCGATTCGCTCATATCGCTCACTACACTCAAAATTCAATAACACTAACTAGGTATATTCAAACAACTCGCAATTAGCAACACAAAGCTACGGTAATTTAACACTAATTATCATTCTGTCCTAAATAAACTTCCGACAATGGACCACCTGCGTTGAAATAATTTCGAGACCCGCAGTAAGTCAATTTAGCTTTTGGGCCGAATTCTCGGGTTATCACAGATGATTGTCATTTTCTGAATTTCACCATTTGAGTTCCGTCACATTTTAGGTTGCAAATCTTGCCAGAAGAACAAGATCGTAAAATGTGGATTACAAATTCACAATAGCACTGGCCTCATCCTAATCTTTAGCGTCATCCTCGTTCTCATCCTTATCATCGTCTTTCACACGGCATTCGGCTGATATACAGCTTTCTAGCTGCGACGAGTTCATGTTGTTAGATATGCCAGTTTTGCTGCACACGATGTTTCATGCCAAGGCTTGTGGGGTTGCGACCCCCAGACCCGACACCAGCCACAAAGCACCCAAGCTCCGTTGGTAACAAAACCCTTATCGGCCAGAGCGTCGGTGATGTTCTTCCCGGCAGATTCTCTGGTTTAGAACTGCATTGGCATTCGATACCGTTCAGCCACATATCCCGCATTTGTTATCGGTCGGATATGGTTATGGTTGTGTAACAAAGTAATCCTATGTACTATTTAACGCAAATGATTCAGTGCATGGCCGCCTCCACGATTTCGATATTGCTGGGTCCTGCCCGTTTGTATGCAGCCGTAGCTTCAGGTGAGACTAATAATGCATGCTTAGCTAATAAAAACGATGCATGTCTAAAAAAGTTGCACAGTTGGAGCTATGTTGTCACGTTTTAGTTATCCTAGTTGAACTTTAGATGTTTTACCTCCAGATCAATCCCGGACGAAAATTATGCTGGTAAAAATTTGTTAAAAATATTGCTGAAATTTGATGATTTTGTATCCGAAATGTCAGCACAGGAAGTGAAGGTGTTCTTATTTACGCATGATTTTCATCTGTTAATCTTTTATAATTTCGTATAATCATGCCTACTCTTTACATGCGGCTTACGATGGCATTTTATTCGAATTTTTTACATTTCGTCAAAACAATTGCTGGCGATCGGAGCGATGCACTGGCGCCGGTAGTTTTAGAATAGTTGTGCTAGTACAGCATTGATGGTTGCTCTAGAAGTTTTAGCTTTTGGTTTTTTGTTTCGATTCTTTCAATAATATAAAATTGTGATAATTTGAGCTTGGAGTGGATTCTACACTGGGACCGAGGGGTTAGCGGGGACCACTGGGAATAAATTTCGGCATAAAGCATGAAGTCATGCAACAGTCCCCACAGGTGAATAGTCACGCAACTATATTCCTTATCATTCCGATACCACGAACCCCAAAAGTGTCGGATGGACAAAATCGTACATGTTCATGGGGATGGAAGTGGTTCGTCGCAGACGTTGGGATCCACTTTCCTCTGACGTCCGTACGTCCCCTCTCCCCAAATCCGTGTCGAAGTGAGTTTTCCCGCCGTCCATCTGGGATATTAAAGCCCCCCTCCTCGGCACCTTCTATAATACTTGAGCACGTAAGAAAACTGTATCTGACAATCGGTTTTCGAGTTGTAGTAGTAATAATATATTCTATTTTGTTTATGTAAACCTACCATCGAAATGCCTAAAATAAGGATATCTATATTGAATCAAAATATGATAAAAAATATTAAGAAAAAAACGCCTTAACACATCGAAACTCTATATATTACTTTTCAGACCACGGCCGCCTTTGATAATTAAGTTAAAAAAATTTTTTTTTGTAAATTATTCCTGATTTCGAACAAATATTCCTATGCAGCAGTCTAATTGATAGTCGTTATTCTGCAAAGTAAAACTATCATCTAAAAAAATTCCCACTTTACATACAATTGAAAAACTTAGTCTCCATCTGTATAAACCCTTATTTCTGCTATGACTAAGTTACCTTAATGTGGCTCTTAATTTTCAATTTCTTAATAATCGTAACGGCACCCATGTCATCCTTGAAAAAATTTTCAATTGACTTTTGAAATTGGACAACTATCATGTTGCGCGCAGCATTTACACCAAAACATAGCGTCAAATGTCTACATGCAATACGTATAACTTTTAGAAAATCGTAACGTGAATTCAGAAGTCGCTATAGCTTTAATATTGCTCTAAATAGTTTTAGCTTTAAAATGCTGTAATTATATTTTGCTTTAAAATGTTTTCCGACTTCCCTAGTACAGAAAACTGTTTCTTTGTTTGCTGAACTGAGCCAAGTTGCTTTTTATGATTAAACTATCTTCTTTAAATACTCAAGATGTGTTAGATAGGTTCCGATTCCCAAGACATGCTTTACAAAAAAAAAGGGTTATAACATAGATTGACGTAGGTTATAATCTCGCATTACTGGCAGTTTTGCGTAGCTGCCTGAACGAGAATGGTGGGTAACACAACTTTTTAATACATTAGGTTTAATTTATCCATAGGAACTTGAACAAATAGGTAATGTTAACAATTAACTCATATTATTTTAGTTTCGAAACTATGTCATAGCTGATCCGTTGTAGCGCAATAATATCAGCAATGGTTACAAAAAAACTTCAATTGTTCGATACTTTGAAAAGTGGTATATACAAGTGCAAACTAAACTAAACTTTTAGCGTGTTATTACTTATACACGTCCGACGCCTGAGCAATCTAAGGAGGGTAGCCGTTTTTTGGGAAGGGAAGGCATCCGAATTCAGACATTTTTTTGAACCAATTGCGAAATTATTATAGCTACATAAATTACTAACAGATGTAGTAAATTGTAGAAAACATGTACTATATGCCCAATAATGTTACAAAATTTTATTTTTGGAAACTAAATGAAGGTACAGTTACCCAATCGTTCAAAGTCATGTACATGTTTGAAAGTAACGATTTAAGTGTTTATAAACATTCACCGACATATAGTTATCAAGTAAAAGCTTTAATAGCTTCAGACGAAAAGCAGTCCCACGACAATTACCGTTATCTTGTTAGGTTTTGAGTGAGTATTAATCGCTGTACCTATATAACCTAGCGGTAAGTGGAATTTTGACTCTAGCTATTTTTTTCGGACTAGCAACCCCGGTTTCCTGCCTATTGGACATTTGCATGGCAAAAATTTTCATTTTTTGGTCCTATATCTCGCCCTACCGATAAAACTTGGTCCCGGTTCTAGGTAGTTTCGGTTCCATATATTTCATCTCTGGGACTTTGTGATTTGGGCCGTAATTGGATAAACGTATAAATTTTTAAGCAAAATTTTACCGAACAATTTGTTGCTTTAGTAAATACCTACTCGGCACACCCCCATAAAACTACTATGGACTTGATCAAGAAATTTTTTGCCGCATTATTATAAGCATTATTTGTATATGTTCGATGCTACATTAATTTGAACAAGCAATAAAGAAACATATTCGGGTTGTACGGCATTAGCATCATTTTTTTGTTAAAGAAACTGTGCGTTTTACGAATTATTTTATTATTGAAAGCACATTGCTTAGCTCTTAGAAAGCTAGTTGGAAACATGATGCGGCGCTTTTACTATGAGGATTAGTTTATTTTAATTGGTCATTTTTTAGCTACTGCGGCTAGGCTTGTCTAAAGCCAAAACAACTTTCTATTCTATTTTGTTTGAGTAAATAATTTAAGCATGACTTGCAGTATATTAAAGGGATTTTAGAAAAGAAATCTTGGTAATATCTAAACAGTTGCTAAGAGCCGAAAAGGCGTTTAATCTTAATATGGGTTTCTGTTTCTGTTTATTTATCGACATGCTTATGTAGTCAATTACGTTACTTGATGCGAGTTGCTTCATTTTTGGCTTCTGCTTCGTACACTGGTTGCACCTAACCCCTGTATTAGAATAGCTGAATTTTTTTTGTTGCCTTAGACTATAATGCTGATGACGCTCTTGCGATAAATAAGCATCAGAGTTAGCAGAAGTCTACTTTAATAAGAACAGATTGCTGTGTGTAAGGACAATTTTTTTATACGCTGGCGTATTAGGAAACATAACAGTAGCGTTAACTAACAATATCGCTAAAATAGTGATGCCTCAAAAAAATGTTTAATGCGCCTAGTCTTGGAAATTTGAATCCCGCGTTCTGTGAAACGAATTTTGCTAGGGCGAATCCACCTTATAAAAAAATGAAATTATCCATCTTATGGCAGCTAAATTTTACGAGTATTCTTCACCTAATTACAAGATGCGCGAGTGTTACTATATGGTTGTAATGTATTACCTAAACATGTTTTAAATTTATGTTGATCTGCCTTATCTCGTTCAATGAAGGATTTTGGATCTGAAGTTAAACAATTAGTTAGTTTCACTGGCCAATATACCCGTCAGCAGTATCAGCGTAAGACTCATAGTATTTGTCTTAGTGTTGTTTCACGAAAACTTTAAATTCAACCAACGGTGTTAGCTTTATATCTGCGAATATACGTTGCTGTTGAAACTTCTTAACCAAAATATCCGTAGTCGAAATGAGCTACCGATATTAATTCAGTTGCAGTATGATTAGTAATCTCGCTCCTGAACAAAGTTTAAATGATTGAAAAAATAATTTTTCATGGGTTTTTCCTCAAACTGAATTGAATACACATACAATGGAGATACCATCTGAGGCGAAAAAAGGTTATTGCCTAAAGTTGATTTTTTGGCAGTTGTTTATAGCTTTAGTATTCTTATATCGAGGTATTAGTTACTAGCAGTCTGCTTATTTTAGTGATTGAAAATAACTTGGTTTTACTTCGAAGTCTGGTGATAAAAGCATAAGGTATGGCTACGAGATGTTTACGAATCTCAAATTTCTGCTCCTAAAGCAACCTTTAAAATAATGCACATTTGTATTGAAACATCTGGCAAAAGACCGCGGTGACTTAGCATAGAATTTAAAATGGCACAGTTTTTTTGTGTTTGAAGTCACCATCGTGTCCATACCTGAACTAGTTTGTGCATCAGCTAAGGTCCGAAAGGCGGTTCTAGGAATCGGTATGATGGTTAAATAGGTCGCGGATATGAAGGCCGATGACCCATATTTTCGCTGTTGCTCGGCTTCAAAAAAAACAAAATTCTTTGCAAAGCGACTGAGATCCAGTGCATATACAAAACATACTGTTGTCGATTTGCAATGATGGGCTGGCAATGAGTTAACTGAAATTTAAATATTAAGAGGTGTGCCCTTCTCCTGTTATTGATGAAAAAATTTAGGCAATGATTTAATGGTTCTGCGTTGAATCCACCTAGCATTTTTCAAATCTCTGTAAAAAACCATAAATTTTCATTAACACTGAGGCCATAAACGTGATACCGTGGAAATATTATTGCTGACCTATCCCACATTTACAGTTTCTTTGGTATTCCGTGTATATTTTTAATAAGCTCCGTGAAGATTAATATTTTTTGTTTTGGGATACTGGGGATTTAGTATTCTAATATTACTTATATGTATACAGAATAATGTATTTCAATTGGTAAATACCCAATTTTAGTACGTTAGGTCGTCGTCGTGTCAACCGGCGAAACGAAGTTGTTGAACTTGTGGCGTGGCAGGTGGAACGTGTCAGAGTAAGTATATTTTACCGACATTTTTATTATACATACATATCTTTGCTCTGGGAGGTTCCCTCCTGGCCCGCAAGCTTCCTCGGTGATAACCGGAAATGAACCCGAATTGCCATCATAATTATTTTTACTCTGTCAATATTAGCTTTGTCTGTTAAGGCTGCTGACTGAGGTTGTGAAGTGGAGGTTTGGACGTTTTGTCGGTTAACTGTGAATCCAAAATGGTATATTAGGCAGCTAATAAAAAGAGCAACCCTCAAAAATAGGGTGTGGAACCAATCGCCTGATGGTCCAGGGATACCATAAGCGAGTTTTATAATTCTGGGGTTCATAAACAAGTGTCTTTGTGCAAGCGAGCCGGTCCAAACTGTTTTATCAAATATGGTAAAATAAGTTGGGGTGTTGTATATTGTGCTGTAAACTATATATTCAACATAATATTAAGGGGTGTTGAACGTTGTATCAATTCATAACAATTCAACGTGAAAATTCAGATGCTTCCTAGGAATTATTGGGTTAGATTGTCCAATTAATTAATGATAGGTTTTTTCACTTTCATTGGCCGCTGAGATTTCGTACGTGTTTTGCCGCGACAACAGCCTCCTTGTTAAAAGTAGCAACATAGTTAGGAATGGTCGCTTCGTTTTTATTTACGTAAAACCGTGCCACATATTATGTATTTAAACTCTGCCAATAACTCCTATATACGATATTGCTGGATGTTTATTGTCAATTATGGGGGTCGACTGTTGCACTCGGTTCCAACCGTTTGTGACAATTGGTATAAACGATGCTCAAATAGGTCGTTATGTTTTTTTGGTAATATAAAACGAAGGAGTTTATTAACTGTACATATGTACTCGGCTACTTGCGTTGCATTTTATTGGTATATATCAGCTGATATGCATGTGTGGGAGTCTCTATATATAATGCTAACTCTTGTGCGCCGTTTCTGAGGAGGACATGGAGGAGTTATGCATGTTTTGGCTTCGACTTTTTAGTTAAATTATATTATATAACTTATATATATGATATCTGAGCAGTGCTTAACTTTCGCGGCCTCAACGGCTGGTTTACATATTAGCACTTAAGTCTTGTATTGACGATTTTAGCACAAATGTACGACCAGATATTTATTGCTACTTCATACAATAGAAATGTTACTGCCTTGAAATCTTGATGTTTCAGCAGATATATACACTGTTGTGCTAGAATGCTTGCACGCATACAGAACACATCTCTTTACACTGGACACTTATCTATATATTTTACAGTTTTGATTTTGGTGATCTTTCATCACATCTTCGGCATTTGCTCGGTTGAGCCCTTTGTGACATTTACCTAAATATGAATTTGTGTGTATATGTATGTATATTGTATGGGGGCGTGGAGGTCATACATATTGTTTTTATATTCTTTAACTTTATCTGGGAGGACTTTATTAATTTTTTTTCGATCTACGACGTTTTGGGATGCAGATTTATTGTTGTACTGTAATGACTTTGCGCTGTCTAATAGATTTGGTTAATCGAATTGTTCCAGATTTTGTTGTTGTCTCGAAACCAGTTCTTTGTAAATTTTTGAACGATATACCAATTTATAATTAACGACTGGCATTTGGGGAGTATTGTGATATTTAAATTCGGTGTAACTTTGCTTATGTACGTAGTGTAATTTTTGTTTGTGTCTGAAAATCGTGAGTATGACACTCATATATCATACGGAAGATTCAGTACTTAGAACTTATTCTAATTGAGTTGTAAATAATAGGCTTAAGTTACGAATTTCGTCTGAATTATTTAGTTTCGAAAATTATTTATCAAAGACGAGTTTTCAGGCGATGCATCCTGTGCGGAAAGCTTCTGTCTGAAAACCCATCCACTTTTAAAATTACACTGGGTTTGACATTCCAAAATTTTAGTATATAAGCTTGTACGCGGTTTGATGAGGGCCAACATTATCTGTCATTCGTAGAGTTCGTCAGTTTGCGCGGTCGCGGTACGTTTGTTGTTCGTCAGTTTTCAAGTTATTAGATGTTGCGTGATTTTTTTTGTTCGTTCGTTGATAGGACGTTTCGCTAGCACACTTCTGCGGTTATCGTAAGTCAGTCTTTGATTCTGGTTTGGACGTTGTGGTGGTATTCCCAGGTTACTTTTGTTCGCTAGCAGCTTAAGGATTTTGGGTATTAGCTCATTTGCACTGAGGCACGGGGGCATTTCTACTTATTGATTACTCAAGCAAGCAGCATTTCAGCATCTTATTGTTTGGCGATTATTGTGGACAGTCACGCGGCTCGTGGACGTTAAGGTGATAGAAAGACATTGTGTGAAGGATTAGATAGAGACACTGCGATATTATGATGAACATTTGCGATGAGCTTTTGCTCGCTTTAGTGATGTTTTAACAGAATTATTTTATTATTATTGTGGATTGTTGATCGGTTCATCATTTGTATGATACGTAATTGCAGTGTATTTTGTGTTTTGCTCATCAATTATTGAGGAGTTTGTCGAGGACTACAGTCTATATTCCGAATTATTTTGTGTTAAGCCGTATTTAGTGTGATAGTATTAAATACTAAGAGGCAACCTGAGTGAGCATTTTGAGGAGTACTAGAGTTTGGGGCTGCACGTTGAATTAAAGGATCAGAGTTCATTGCTATTCGTAACGACAGTCAGACATTCCCAAAGTCCAGAGTGTTGATATCACCATAAAATCCTAGCGTTCGATTGTTTTTTTCGTTACATTTGGAGGTCCCACCGAGACTCGGTTTTTCATAGCCGAGTCTGGTGAACTTTGATCATTGCATTCAATCGTGCTAATTCCAGGGTTGAGGACAAATACGGCTGAATATAATTTGAGAAGTAGGAGTGGGGCAAGATTAGAATCTAGTGACGACGAACCAAATAATAGTTTTTTTCGTTACAGTTGGTTTGCTAAGGTTTATTCACTTTAACTCCGTCGGTCGATGGTTTCCGAGTTTACCCAGTTGCCGTAACGTCCTGCCATATTTCTCGCAGACAAAGGAGTGCCTTCTTGCTTTACGACCTGTGCGATGCGCTCGTGACGGGCTCTCACCGCCTATGTCGCGAAAGTTTCTTCGTGGTTGTCCTATAAGCAAGGTTACTCTGCCCGCTTTTCGATCTGCCTTCAGCTTTTATTGACACTCTCAGCATATTTTATTTCATGTTTTCCTGTTTTGGCTTGTAATTGAACTTTGTATGGACTTATTCTCAGTCATGTATCCTGCAACACTTATCTGTCCTTATCCTTATTTTCATCAAGGGCTACAACTTTGCTGATACACGGTTGTTTATCACACCATGTGTTTTAGAGCTGTGTTGAAGATTATATATTGTTTATACCAATAATGAGTTTATTGTAGTTTATTATTAACGTAGTGCGACAGTGCATGGGGGTTAAACTGTAAAATTTTACCACCAAAAATATTAAAATTTTCACTCTTTTCAGTTTAACTTTAAGAAAACGTCTAGAATGGATATATAAATTCTCGGGGTTGTTGAATACGATAAAAACATTTATGTTTACGTGATATGTATAAAATAGGGAAAGCGCCAGGGGCCCATTTGAAAAATGACGTTTCGAATTATTTTCCATTAACTCTGTGAGTTAAGTTTCAAATGTAAATTTTTGTTTGGTCATTGGACAACAATAAAATGTCCTTACCGTTTTGTTAGGGCTGAATATAACCCTAGTATTGCTAGTAATGTCTTGCCTGTTTAACATTTATATTTCAAAACTTCAAATAGGGCTCATGGAGCTCAGCTTGGAGAGTCACTGAGCGAAGACTATGCGCACTCGCTCCGTTTGCAGTCACTGCGCGAATAACTAGCTTATAGTGACAGCAAATATGAAAGTCAGATTTTAGCAAAAAAGCAGATAACATAAACAAAAAATATACCAGTTTCGCACCAGTTACAACCTTGGCCGTTTGAAGCTCGGACACAGTGACATGTGCTATCATAATTTTGATCCGTGAATCATCTGAAGTTATTTAACATACACAACAGTGTATAAACTAAAATGAAACGTCTTGATCGCAGAAGTTCCATAATAAGAATTGAGGAAAAAATGTCACAAAATATTAACTGATGAGTTTATCCTAGATATTGGCAACTATTAATAACTAGTACCTTGTCTTGGCAACTATTAATAACTAGTAACTGGTCTTATCGGCAAGGAAGCGAGTTCTGAGTGTTGAATAATTTAGCGAGACATACAAAGCTATATGGAGCATCAACTTTCAAAATGAGCCCGTTTTCAGCTTGCTTGAGAAAGAGACGTAACCGCTTCATGGACTTACAATGTAATTTAGAGCACAGCAGAAATTCCTGTATAAAATGAGACTATACAGCGGTTACTGAGATATTGCTGTTTTGGTGTATTTTAGGTCTGATAGGAGTACCCAAAAACCATCTTGACCGAACCCTGGCAAATATAAAATCTAACGGATAGACACATTTCGCAGTATATATTGTCGAACGTTACTAAGGTGAAACTGTTAGGATGTAGCTTAAATAACGCATAGGTAACAAATCGTTAACTACGGAGTACTTAAAAAATTATAAATACCTAATGTTTCATGGACAAGCGGTATTTCTTTATGCCTTGAAAACTGTTTCATAAAGGTCGACAAAAGTGTGTTGGTAAATGTTAAATGTATGTTGCCAAAGGAATATAGATAGAACAAAAACAAAATATAGTTCTACTTTGTTATACATGTTTGCATCAAAAACAGTTTTGTTTCAGTAATGGTATTTTTGAATGATGAGCTATCGACAAAACTGTTTTACGTGGACTACTTCCACTGTACGAAAATAATGACGTTTGTTAAGTGATACAAGCACTTGCACACAAAAAGGCTTTAGTACTTCCTAATACTTTGAAGCCATTGAGAATAATAGCTGAAGCAAAGCGATAGACAATAACATATGCAGCACATTTCACGTGCAACACTGTAAACTAGTGAAGCTCGCTTGCGAGCCAGAATTCAAGTGGTGAGAACAATCCCCGGAAGTCTGTTGTAGAAAGCACACACAAACAAAGCCTACACACAGTACGCAGGTGCAGCATTATATAAACCGTGATAGATGAGTCATAGTTACGCCCGCCTCTTTTGATAGCCAACGTATGCAGCAGACAAAACATCATATACAACGAGTACAAAAACAATCAACTAACAATTTAATAATCAATAAAACCCTAAATTGACCGTGAAAAGAACGTTAAAGAATTCCAACCGACACTTGAGAAAATCTCATTTTTCATAAAGTATGAAGCAGAAGTGTGAAAAATATTTGCCACACAATATTTTTGACACTCGCAATGAGGTTGTTGGCCCAAAAAACCCCATATAAGACACTAAAAGCAACAAAACACACACTTTTAGTTGCATTTCCCACGACTTTTCACCAAATATGAAACTTGGCGCCAACTATAAGCTTCAGGCTTCAGATTGGGAAGTAGTTGAAAAACTTGTTATATCATTGGAAAGCCCTGGTAAAGCTACATAGAATAGGCCTATTTGTTTGCGGATAACTCGTTCACTTATTGAGAAAAGTCGCAAAAACTGGAGGGGTGCCCGAAAAATGGGCCAAAATGAAGTCATTTTGCCCCATAACTTTTCCCACGGGAAAAAATTCAAAAATCGGGCTCCGTCACTACACCTAAATCGACCATTGCGGTTCGAATGAGCTATCATGCATCAAAGCTCGCTTCGCTCTCTCATTCCTCTGGCATTCAAATATTTTTGCAGTTTCATGCAGATATCACGGCTCAAATTTGATGCCGCCACTCTATTTTATGTTTGAAATTATGATCATAAACGGTCGATAGGGACCCGTATAGCTGCATGCAACTGACATAGCTACTTTGCAGCAAAACTCTCAGCTCAGTTTTAACGAAATATTTCCAAAAGTATTTTCTCGGTTTGTCGTTGCTTTAGCAAAACATCGTGCAATTTAAATTGCGTTAACGTTATCCATGCGCTCCTTGTGAACGCAACAGATTGCAATGTAACTCAGGCGTGACTGTGACATGGTGTTGCGAAGTAATGTTTTGATCCGCATGAGACAGCTAAAATTTTGTCCTACTCACAAGGTTTTTAACGGTATAGCCATGATGAAACTGGGCAAGTTAAACTTAGAGCAAATCAAATTTGATTTCCGGATACTGAGAGATAAAATCGTTGTTCCCCTAAATACCACTTTTCACCAATATCTCTTCGAAGCGCTTATAACAACAAGCATAGGACGTAGAACAATCATCAAAATGTTCCGCAAGTTGGCAGCAGGCATTATCCAGAACGGAAAAGTGTGACGCCTATAGTAATCCTCAATCGACGCAAACGCATGCGCTGCACCTGTTACAGTCTACCGGGCTGGGGGTCGTCGAAAGTGATGTAATTTAGCCTCTGCTTTTGGTTCGCATCTAATATCTGCCGAAAATTTTTGTCAGTTCGCAAACTAAAAATGTATCTTTTTGTGGGTTTCAATGTTTCAGTACCGTCAGAAAACGACACCTAGTAGACTGAACCACCCGACTAAGCTCTTCAAAAGCGCCAGTGACAGCTAATGCAATTTGGCAGCCTAGGAACTGGGATGACTTTGCAAAATTTTCGTACAATCCACGCGCTTTTATAGAATGCCACAGCTGCTTTATTGCGCCATTTCATGCAGACTGTCTAACACCACGCCATAGTTATCGATAACGCTTTGTACTGAAGCTCGGCGAGTGAACCACAGGGTCGGGCATAGTGGCCGAATGTAGCCACTTGTGGGGATTCGTCACTGGAGGATGCAAAAGATCGTATATTTCGTAGTCCGTTAAAAATATGATGTGCATAAGCTTTAAAATCGATAAAATCATTGTGATGAAGGACGTTGACAGACGGGCGATTTTCTGGCTGAGCTGAGAAACTTTGCAAAGCTGTGGTGGCTTATGAGTTCTAGTAAGTTACCAATTTTTGAAGCAGTTACGCAGAAATTTCAAGAAAATATCTAAGATGTGCCAAAAAAACTTTCGACAAATCCTAAATTTGGTCCCGCTACTATCCACCATTAAATAGTACTTATTGGTGGACTAGCGCTTACTGTGACCGCTGGTAGTTTACCAAATTTAATCACCGTCTCAACTAGATCGCAAACATAGCCTTCCCCGATTACTAGTTTCGGGGAAACCTGGAGGATGACATTTCGCTAAACATTGTCTATTTGTTCGTGATTTGGCCGGGGCGTTTAGTTGAATTGCTCCGGGTTTATCTACCTGGCAGGTGCCACATTGCTAGCCCTACGGACCCGCTTTTCTTAAATAGATAGTTTCTAAAACCACGTGTCGGCAAATCGGAATTTCATTGCCATTGATATAGCCAAATTGAACTTTCGGTGAAATTTGTTCACGGGTTCTTTGTTAAATTTATGACGCCGAACAGGAATTTTTAATGCATGCTCCAAAACAAACGACTGGAGAGGCTAATAAATCAGTTCCCAAAAACTTTCGCATATTTTCCGGCGGTTTTTCTCCGGTGCATTTTTGCAGTTGATATGACAATTACACTCGGTAATCCTCTGCTCGACACAACTATTCCCAATCGGTTGGTGTGCTCTAGCCTATCGTTTTTCTTTCTCTTCTGCATAACTTTTCGCGGGTTCCTTGTTAAATTTATGACGACGAACAGGAATTTTGGATCCATGCTTCAAAAGAAACGACTCCTGACGCTAGTAACTCAGTCACCATAAACTTTCGCATCGGCGTTCTTTCTCTGGTGCATCATTTTTTGCAGTTGTTATTACAGTTACACTCGGTAACTTTCGGTTCGACACTACAATTCCCAGTCGATTGGTGTGCTCTAGCCCCGTGCTTCTCTATCGCTTGTGCATCTTTCAAACTCTCGCCCCGTTGGCGTTTACGAGTTAATGATGATGCAGTAATCACTTCTGGTGACCCAATTCTCTACCACAAGACGGACTGCACTGAAAATAGCGTTGTTTGACCATTGTCATCACTGTTTCGAAAATATTTTCAGTTTCAAGCTCTTTCTTCGTATTTATGCAGCGTTTATTCTTCCTCATTGATGTAAGTTTTACACTAGTGCCCGCGGACTCGGAATAATTTGAATCTGATGAAATCTGGTCAACTTCGTCGTGAACGACCAGCTAGTCTTCTTCACCACAAGCAAAGTCCAAACGAACGCTAAACATCCTGAACTTTTTAGACAGGCGACAAGGCTGTAACGCCAGGCTGCGTACATATTTTATCGAATAATGAAGAAGGTGACGTATTTATCTGAATAATGTCGCGCATATTCCAGAGCCGAGGCGAGATGTAAGTTTTACACTAGTGCCCGCGGACTCGGAATAATTTGAATCTGATGAAATCTGGTCAACTTCGTCGTGAACGACCAGCTAGTCTTCTTCACCACAAGCAAAGTCCAAACGAACGCTAAACATCCTGAACTTTTTAGACAGGCGACAAGGCTGTAACGCCAGGCTGCGTACATATTTTATCGAATAATGAAGAAGGTGACGTATTTATCTGAATAATGTCGCGCATATTCCAGAGCCGAGGCGAGAAGTTTTGACGGACTTCTTGTTAAATAATCTGCAATAGTGTTCCGTGAATCGGAGATTTTAGAATATTCGTGCTTGGAAAAAAAAACAAGCAAAAACGGAATTATCGGCGTTGAGTGAACTTACAGAGGTACCAGGAATAGTATTAATATTAATTATCAACACAGGATAAGCTGAGTATCCGGGCATTTTGGCCTACACGAAATCACAAACTTTGAACATTATTTTAAATCTGAAACTAGTAACTGGCAGTTTAGCTATCGCTGTTAATTGTACAAAATATCACAATAATGATCAATGGCATTCTCAGGCCAGATTTATATATAGGGATCCGACCCGACGCATAACGGCAGTTATGATCCGATGGACGTTAATGAACGTTGATTTCAAAACGCCTTATGTACTACGAAAGGCAAGCTGGTCAAATACTTGACTAACACATAACGGTAGTTATGATCCGCTGGACTATTAAGAAGGATTCCGTTTGTAAACTATTTGGCTAAAGCATAACGGCAGTTATGATCCGTTAGGCTATAGTAACAGAAGTGTGAATGACGAAATAGTTGACAAACCATAACGGCAGTTATGATCCACTGGGTTGTTCTGCATCACCTATTTATTGTTTAGCTTTTTCTATTCGAAGGGTGCAAAACAATGCAGTTTTTACATATTTTGCATCTTAATAGTTTATTCCCAAGATGAAAGGTATGAATAGCTCGCACGAGATTATTAGTAAAACATTTGTCACGGCGCTCAAGATATAAGTTTCAACATCGATCACAGGTAGCAGAATTCACATACCACAATGAATCGTTCCGCTATTCTTATGTTACTTAAGTCCTTTTTACCCCTATAGCAGTTATAACGGTATGCAACCTAACCACCAATGCAGCTGCAGCTGATTTCGCTTGGGTTCCTTGTAGGCCAATTCACAAATTAGTGGTATAAACGCCCTATGACGTTTATATAATGTTATATCTCATTAAATATTACACTTAGCGCTCTGAGACCTTGGTTTTCAGATTCGTCACGTTTATATCTAACAGTGACTTGTAAACACTCAAATTTGGCAAAATTGGCGTTTAGAGCGTTTTTGCCCCGACGAAATTCAAAATATATACACCAGAATCCACTTACCAAACCAGCGAGCTCCTTTCCAGCGACGGACGGATTCCAAATGCGCTGATAACACTGTTGTATCAACCACTACCAAAGTCTTAAAAACAAAATCGTAGTACACCGTGCTTCTAGCTCTGGAAATCATAAAACACTATAACGGCATTTTTACTGTATCCATACACCTTTATTTATTTTAGCACTAGGAGCCAGGTTTTTTGAATTCTGAGTGTACTCTAATAACAACATAGAAGCTGTGCAGAACTTTTCTTGCTTTATAAAATGAGCCCAAGAATACTAAGTTTCCATTTGTTATAAAATATGGCCGTTTTCGTAGATTTACAGTTCCATGCGCCCATATAACTAGAGTGCTTGTGGAGCTATTTCCATTTTGTGAATTTTGGGTCTCATATGTCCATTTTAGAACACGTTTTAACCCAAATCGCGCAGCAAAGCTTTATTTACAGTCTTATAAAGGATATTTTTGTTCTGCAAAATGAGCCCAGTTTCATTCAGATGTCTACACAGCTTGCCGAATTACGGTAGGTAACGTGATTTACGGGCCCGATCCGTAATAATTAAGGTCCACTTTTCGTGGAGATGTTGAAATCTGGCTTCGCGCGTAACTACAGTTACTGACAGAAATAAAACAAACCGTTCATGAAAAACTCGTAAATCGTTCGTGAAAAAATTTGTTTTAATTATTTCCACAACAGTAAAGGGCAAAAATAGAGATTTCAAGCTAATTAATTATTTAATCCGTCCAGCCAAATTTGAGCAGTTAAGCCAGTAACGGATATTGTTTTAAATTCCATCACTGTCATGACCACTAAGAATTTTTCGTGCATTCTATGACGTTAGTGCGATATAAACAATCATTTAGCTATTTTGCTAGAGCATGCGATCAATAGAAAAAATTACTACACAAAGATTCATGTCTAGGTATTTCTGGATTATGCTTAGCATGGATCAACAGCTATCCTATGAATCGAAAGTTTCCAGTTAAAGTAAACGTCTCTTACTCCAGTAATATACCAGTACTATCCGGAACGCCCCAAGGAAGTACCTTTGATTCCATATTGCTTCTTTGTATATTAATAACTTTATAAATTATGTGAAAGCACGCCCTGGTGTTAGTGTTAATTGCCGATGATGTGAAACTACATAACGTTGCCAACAAAATTTTCTATAATTGTCTACATTAGTGGTGTCTGTATAACGAACCCTGAAATTAAGCTGACCAGATACACTTATTTCCGACGTCGTACATCACTGCATGACAAAACACCACAAATACAAAATCAACAGCGCGGAAAACACGATAAAATGGCATCATAAGATCCCCAGCAATCTAATGTTAACCAATGTGACGACACGGGCGTTTTCGGCCCGAGCCTGTTTATTGGGGTCAACGTCCAGTTTTGCGAAAGCGGTCACTCGAACCCCCCCCTTCCACTAAGTTTCGGGTGCTTCGGTTGAATAACTACGACGGGTTCTACCGACCCCCCACAAAAATCCTTGTGGTATGACATTTCCTATAAAACTCGGGGAGAGGTACGAGTTACTCCACCCACAAGACTGAATGTCTGTGCGTGACGACTCCCCCTCAGAAACGGGGCTCAGGCAGAAAAAGCCCGTATCATCAAATACGGGATAACTTTAGAGTGCTGGGAAGTGACATTATACTCTTCCCTTATGCACTCTTAGGAAAAAATAACTGCATTGACATCAACTCGTAGTACTAGTCGTCATAAGTATTGACATTGCTTATAAGCAGTCGTATTTGCTTTGAAGTCGCATTTCCCTAATGCACTCTTGCTAATATCAATCATTCGTTTTCGTTATTTCATGGACGCAGTAACTACAGGCCACACTTAATATACAAGCTTATCCCGACAAATTCAACACTACAATTAGCATGTTTACAACACCTAATGTTCCTTGATGAAGCTTGAAACATACTTAATAACCAACCGTCCAGTATATTGTAAATTATCGATACCAAATACACAAAACGCACTCATCGTAAACAAAAATTAAGTTAAACACACCAATGCAGCTCCTACGAAATGTTCGCTCTTGACGTAGATATGCTCTGGATGCTGAAAATATTTAACGTGTGCTAAAATATATTTTGCCAGTGACTTGTCGTTTCACCAAGGCGGTGAATCCTGAGTGTTGAATATTTAATTTAGAGAGACGTACACAGATATGTATATTGAGCACCAACCTACAAATAAGTCGAGTATGAGCGATGTTGCTTGAATACAATTGAAGATATATTGCTTTGAGAGTTCAGCCATATTGCCCTGCAAAATGAGCTCAGTAATACCCATATAATTCGCGCAGTTGCTGATATATTGCCGCTTTTAGTGTATTTTGGTCCATAGCCCATTCAAATACCCGTTTAGCCCAGCCCTGCAGCGTAAAGAATGACAATAGCAGCACACGATGTGCAGATAGCACAAATGAATCACTCTACAAAATGACACCAAACACTCATCTCGAGCGGTTAGGAAATAGCCGTTTTGGGGTATTTCAAGTGCAATGGGCCTATAAAAACACCGTTTTGACCGAACTATGCAGCATAAACATGGCAATAACATCTGTGTGCGGATATGAGGATAAATGAGACTCAATGTGGGATATACTGCGGCAATGTGGTCTACCTGATCTCTTCGTCAATATTCTCGAGGAACTCTACTTAGGATCGGAGTCCTGCGTGCGTACCCAAGACGGCCTATCACCCAGCTTTTCAGTCAGCTCCGGTGTCCGTCAGGGATGTATCCTGTCCCCAGTCCTGTTCAATTTCATGCTGGATTGACTGCTTAGGACATCTATTGTCGATGATACCGACGGAATTACAGCTGGAGATGGTTGCCTGGTCGCGGACCTCGATTACGCTGACGATATTGCACTGCTTCAACCGGACGAAACAGCTATGCAGGATATCTTGGACCGGCTAGCCCGAAATGCCGAAAGTGTTGGTCTCAAAATCAAACCAGCCAAGACGAAGTCGTTATCCATTCATTGCGGTGCCCCTACCCTGAACGTGTACGGGGAGGCTATCGAGGCGGTTGACTCTTTCTGCTATCTCGGGTCTATAATCAGCGCCTCTACTATAGCCCCGGCAGAAGACATTAACTGCAGAATTGGGAAAGCCAGTGCGACCTTTCAACGGTTTCGCACCCGCTTGTGGCGAACTCCGCGGGTTCCTATCAACACCAAAATGAGAATCTATAATGCAAGTGTGATTCCAATACTCCTTTACGGGTGTGAAACCTGGAGTCTGCTTTCCGCCAACATCGCCAAGCTTGAGACGTTCCAGATGAGCTGCCTACGGTCCATCTTTAATGTCAGCCGCCTTGACCGCCTGACCAACTCCGTGATACGCGAGCGGTGCTGTAATCAACCCATGATCGCCAACATCTTGCGATCGTACCGCCTTCGTTGGCTTGGCCACATGGCTCGCATGCCTTCGAACCGGCTGTACTCCCAGGTCTACCTTCCCGTGCCCGCTAGCTGGAGGTATACTCGTAACGCGCTGTCAATGGCGACAACTGGTTCATCAGGGGAATCCAACCGCTGGTGGTGGACCGAGCGCATTGGATTAAGTGCAAGTGCAATATGAGGATAAATTGCTATACAAAATCAGCCCCATAACACTACTATAGGTCGGGCGGTTGCGGAAATATAGTTGTTTTCGTGCATTTCGGGTTCCACGGACCATTTTTCACAGTCATACAACGTAAATAACATATGAAAACAACTTTTGACCCAAATTCCACATTCTGAGAAAGCAGCGTAACACCTTACAGGGGCTTATTCGGTTTACATAAGGAGGCCAATTTAGCTAAGATATCAGCGACGATTGTCCAA
Source organism: Trileptium ribeirensis (assembly GCA_030248225.1). Classification (NCBI taxonomy): domain Eukaryota; kingdom Metazoa; phylum Nematoda; class Enoplea; order Enoplida; family Thoracostomopsidae; genus Trileptium; species Trileptium ribeirensis. The sequence goes on along the minus strand of JASANE010005299.1, from coordinate 51,489 downwards.
ATACAACGAATAACGTTATTTTTCAATTAGAATCTGGCTTCGCGCCTATCTAAAGAGCACAGAGATTTCTGTCTTTCAAATGAGCTATCCCGGGAATCTATCCGATCAGCCAAACTAGAGTTATGCGTGTCACCCTAAAAACCAATAACGAACATTGCCAAATTGCAACACTGTACGGTTTGTAAAAATTCTTCGCTTGGCTCGTTTTACTCACTACACTCAGAATTCGATCAATATGTCATCCGATGGCATAGCAGTTAATGATGTTATACTTAATGTTAGCTACAGGCAGTCAGTAAGTAACCGGAAAAGAAAATTAGCCGGGACGGGAATTGATACTGCAAATTTTTGCTGGAACCAGAACCGAAACCGGAATATGATCTTATCAATAAGGTAAAATAAATAGTATTAATGATCCTATTGTGTGTTGGGTGCCGTATTATTGCCTAGGATCCCCTTTCCCCCAAAAAACCATGTATAAATTTGTTACTTCCAATGTAATGTCATATTTTGTTGCATCTGATTATTACATATGTTTTCAAGCATGCTGAAAACGATGGAGTGATTTGATTGAACGTATCTGTGGCAGACATGATTTTTTGTAATGCTACTGCGTCCCCATGGACCCCATCAAAAACACTATACATGATTTCATGCTTTTCAATGCAATGTCATATTTCGTTGCATTTGTTATTGCATAAGTTTTCGAGCATGTTGAAAACGATCCGCTTTATTCTAGTGTATGTGCGACCGATGTACTTTTTTAGATTGGTGTCGATTCCCGTGGACTTCCCTTGAACCATGCATGAATGCGTGGTTTTCGACTTCTTATAATTGTTGCATGTCCGGTTATAAAGTTTTCGAGGATACTGAAAAAGATGAAGTGATTTGAGTGTATCTGTTATCGATGTACGTTAACTTTTTGAAAAGGTACTGCTTCCCTGAGATCCCGTTGACATGTAAAATTTTTAGATTTTCAACCAAATTTTATAATTTACTGTATTTGTGGTTATAGATGCTGAAAACGGTGATATGATTCATTTGAATGTGTCAGTGACAAAATAGATTTTGAGATAATAGTGCGTGCCCTATGACCTCCATGATCTATACACATATATATGTATGTAGGTTATAATCAATTAATCTAATCATTATGTCTAGGTTTCCGTTGTACCACGAAAAACAGGGGTTTGACGCTGATTTTCGCGAAGCCATATTCCTTCATCGCCAGATAAATTCACTGTTCCAAAACAATTTTTCATTCATTTGCATTACCTTCAAAGTCTGATTTTTATATATAGGTCCTAAAGTTGCTACGTTGATGATTTGTGATTACTACATCTTCACTGTTGTCAATGAAAACCAATTTTATTCCTTTGGATCACTTTACCTTACATACGGAACAAAAATAGCTCATGTAGGTAAGCCAAACCTGCCCAAAACACCTTACATGGAACAATTCGACAACGAGCGACATGTAGCTACGTAAAAGAAATTTTATAGCCAGTTCGACAACAGCTGTTATCTCCAAGGCATGGAATAACGGAAACCATCAACCGGAACCGTCCATTTAAATAAATTTTACATTAAACTTATTGTATTGTGATGACATTATTACCTCTAGAGATGACCCTCTGGGACTTTGAAAGGGCTGAGGAAGCTAAAATATTTATTTATCGGTCAAGATGAGTGTTTGGTTGCTGAAATAAGTCGGTATGATCCTTACTGAAATTGTGTCTTACTTACGTTTCACACAGTAATTGCTAAGTTACTCTTATCTTTTGTTTGGCTGTGTTGGTATTTTATCATTATGTATATATAACGCATGATTGGACCACAGATGAAGCAAAAAATAAATCAAATTTTTAAGCCGGAATTTCGGTTCTGGTATGATTTTTGCCTTTCGTCGGATAATTATGGTTATAGAAAGAATATAATACCTTGCTAAAATTAAAATTCTAGGTTCTAAAAATTACATAATAGGATCTATGATTACTACATCGTCACCCAAAGTAATGATTTCAACAGTGAACAGACACTTAATTTGGTTATCTTTGACTACGATATCGTCGCCCAAATAAATATTCTCTCGCAGAATAAACATATTTCGTTTGTTAAGAAAACGGTACGATTACAGTTAACATTTTTCTTTTTCTGGTCACTAAAGCGGAAACGAATTGGATTCATTAGCTCGCCAAAAGTACCATATTAATCACATTTTATCTACATTAAACTCTGTCATAAAAATTCAGCGTCAAACCCCTGATTTTCCGTTGTACTACAGAAAACTAAACGTTAGGATTAGCTTTCTGGTTTATTATGTTAAGTATATTCTCCATATAACAAAAAAGTTATTAAACACTCAGGGGTTTCGTTAGCCTAGTCCAGGGTCATTTTAATGACTGAATGCATTTAAGAAAATTTATTTACTCATTAAAATCAAATAATACAACAAAAGAAAACTATAGGGGTTTGATTTTCTTTAGTCCAGAGGTGATTTTAGCGACTGGATGCACGATTAAAACATATACTATGAACAACATTTGCGATAGACAAGTACACAACAGGATTTGACGTATGTGCTAGTCCACTGTCGTTTCAGGGACTGCATTCGTTTTACAAGCATTTTTTCAAGATACCTAAAAACAAACTAGGCCAAGCATTTTTCCAATACCCTGACTATAATTACTATATCGACAGCCAATGTCACTATTCCCACCCACAGTAACCTTTTTCAGTTATCTGTATCATTTTACGTGTTATAGGATACATAAATATGGTCCCAAAAACATCAAAACAGCTCAAACGAAGACTCTTAAGGTGCAGAATAACAACTTTGACGATCTATGATCAATATATCGACAGCCCCAGTCACTATCACCACCAGGCAACCATTTTCCACCCATTGGTACCACTTTATGTATCTGTGACATAGGATATATAAACGACTTCACAACGGCAAAATGGCTCGAGTAGTGTTCATATAAATTCTGTTCGAAATTCAATTCGAAAAATATCGAGAATTTTGAAAAAACGTAAGCTACTGAGATAATTACATTTGGTAAAATTATAAGCTGAACTTCTGGGGTCCAAAAGCACAATTTTGACGGTCTATGATCATGATATCAGCAGCCAAAGTGATTCTTCCTACTCAGAACAACCATATTGACCTAAGTGTATTACTTTACGTGACTTTGCATTAAGTAGTAAACATAATAAATTACAAATGAGTGGAGCAATAGTCAAAGTATATTATATATAATTTATGTATACACCTATTTAAACTAAATATTTAATAAAAATTTACACTAAGTATCACGTTTTAGATATTTGATGTCAAAATCCATTTTACAAAAAGCTAGCTAGGTAAAAAATAGCAAATTAGTAATATCACCTAATTATTAGACTAATTATTAAGAAACACGATAAAATCATAAGAGGTTTAAAAGTCACATTCATGATCAGCGATATCGAAAACCTCCGAATTACAAAAATCAGAAATGTTAAGGTGATTTTAATATTTGTATAAAATTAACTAATTAGCATATACGGCCAAGTTTTAGATCTTCAGAAATATCACATTCGTGATCAGCGTCATAGTAAACCCCTCGTGTGCATTATTTTTTCATTTCGGAGCACTTTGAAAATTTCCAAATAATTAGCTAATTAATAATTAGTAATAATTACTAGCTAATAATAATTATTAGCCAATTAAGTAACTAATTATCTTATTTTTAACATCCCTAAATAGTAATTAACACCAGATGCATAATCACCACGGCGAGATGTAATAAACGCACCAAAATAATAGCTTTACAATAATTACTCATTTTAAGAAATAATCAATTTTTGTTTGAAAATGCTAAAAATGGGCTGACTAATCAGTTAATTACTAATTAACTGAAACAAATTTTGCCAAAATCTACATGTCTTGCACCTGTCCGATATTAGGCCTTTCAAACAAAAAATAGTATTTTTTTAAAATCGGCCCAGTAGTTATTGAGGAGTTGACGGACGGACAGACGGTGCCGAATTCCGAATTTTCCGACTCTGACGAAAGCAAAAACGCTTCGCTCAATAAATATGGTATCAAAACACCAAAATGACTGTAAATGCTAATGTGGCGACTGCGCGGACGTGGATTAGAACCAACGCGAAGAAACTTGAAAAAAGCGCTGTCAATCTATCATTGGATATTTTTGATGACGTTGCACAGTGCTGAACAGTGCTGTTAACTCTCCCAGTGGATAGTTTGGTTCACGTAGCACTGACAATATTCTAGTGCTTACGTATATGTAATATTTGTATATATAAACTGTGTATTTCATCATTAAACATCTAATACCTTGTTGAATTCGGAGATGGAAAAGCGCTAGCGTCGGATTCTCAATAGACCGCACTATGGTGAAAAAGATGGGCGTCCGTTAATTTTTTTATCTATAAAGAAGACTTCGTTATCTCAAACCGATATGGACATGTGAGGGCTCATAGTAAGCTACAATACTCTAGATGTGCTTTTTGGAGGTTTTATTACGATTCGACACATCCAGGTCCCACCACAGGAAGTCAAGATGGGTGTACCCCGGGATACATGGCTAAAATGGGCCATTTTTTGGGTTATTTTTGCTCAGAACTCGGCAACCCTTGAGCCGATTTGAATCATTTTGACATCGAAATATCTGTCCTAGGAAGCTTTATTTATGGGTATTGTTTTGGTCGGGTTCCTATGTGACATGGGGAACTTTAGCAAATATGGTCAAATTTCCAAAACTTTGATCAATTTTGTCGAGGTGTAGCTATGTAACCACTCAAGCGATTCGAACGAAATTTGGCGCGTGGATAGAGCTACTGCGGGGCTACCTGAAGGCTGTGAACAGATTTGATGTAGGCACACTGGGTTACTTGGTATTTGAGGCCAAATTTGGGCCCGACGCCATATAGTCTGTAACATTACCACTTCTAGCGGTATATAATAGATTTGTGGCTCAAAATAAGTTCATATTGGTTTTTGTGAGTGCTGATTTCAAATCTTCACTTTATTTAAACGTATCTCTTCGTGTAGAGGTAGTTATATCAATGGGTGAGCCAAGGCGAGTTGTGCGAAAGGGACGAGTGTCATGCGGTCTGTTATCAAATTCTGTTTATTTTTTTGTGCTACTGTGCTTTTGTTAAGATTGTTATATATACATAGATTACATACATATGTTGTTCACGATTCGAGTAGATTCGGTAGAGTTAACCCTCGTAGGGTGCGTATTAGATATCTGACTATTAGTTTTGCTGCATCTATGCCTTATTGAACTGCAGGTTAATAGATATTTTTAATAAATATATAATATATTAATAAATATTTTTTGCTGAGTTACATCTTTGTTTCGTAACAGGAATATATTTTTAATGAGTTGTTCCAATGTATGTAACCGTTACAGTTCCTCATTTCTCCGAATTCATACACTTGGCATGTTGCCAAGATTCTAATTAGTTAGTGCTGTTCGACTACACTACTTTTAATCCGAAATTAAGCAGTTTTGTCACAAAAGCAGCTAATTTGTAAAAATATCACTGCAATAACGTCAGTCATACTCACTTTACCCACAGAGTGTTCATTTCCACATGTCGTAAGGTATCACCTTCAAATTTAAAAAAAACTAATTATGCATTGGAGCATGGCCGAAAAAGCTATTAACGCACCAATTTAATTTCAATCTGACAAAAAACGCCACAGCTTACTACAAGAATGCTCAATATAACAAGAAAAACATAAAAAACTTCATAAAACGCTCTAGACTATTCTTGAACGATCCTTTGAAAATACAGGTGCGATTTTTTAATCCCTTGGAACACACTCCGTAACAGTATATATATCATATTTTAATAATTTAAAAATACACAAATGCTCAAAAACCGGCCAAAATCATGGGAAGGCAGGAAAAAATAAGCCGTAAATTTTTAAAGTTTTTTGACCATTTTCTGATTGACGCAGCTAACGAAACAATAGAGCTATCGATATAATTTTCTGAAATGACTGTCAATATGTAGCCTAGAACATAGAAACCATATATTTTAGCTATCTATACAACCTACATCGAAAAACCAGTCTTCGCCTTGCCATATAATGACAGTTGAACATCACAACACATCCAGACTTCTTATCAATATTAACCTAGGAAGTGCTGAAAAAATATGAAAAAGACGGAAACACCATGAACAATTATATTTTTAGATCCATCGCACCAAGCCCAATAAACGGGTCAAATTTGGTCCCAAAACAATTCTGTGACAAGATCTATTAGGCTAGTAACTCTATAGAGATTGCGGAAGCATAGGTATACCTACGCCTTTTGCGTGCCCGGCCAATCAGCTCTCAATACCATACGTTGATATGCTATATAAGGACATCTCACAATACCGCACAAGTTAGAACAATACTAACACCGGCAATAAGTTTCCCATGCCCAAAACACCCCAAGCCCAAGCTATCAGCCTCCCAGGGCGTTACAATAAAATTGGGAATTTTGGATCGATGAACCATGGGGCGCCATACCCAATGCCCATGAAACCATAGTCGCAGAGCAAAATCCACACCGGCAATCAGTTTCCCATACCCGAAATCCACCAAGTAAAACTTTTCAGCAGTCCAGGACGTCAGAACAAATTTTCGCATTTTGCGTCGAAGAACCACGAGGGTGCCATGCCTCAAACCCATGAACCGGAGCCTTAATCGAAAAACAAGAAAGAGGCATCGGCAGAAATCATTTTACTGTGAAATAAAACCAACAATAGAAAAAAAATACGAACGTTAAGATAAAAATAAGCTTGCCTCCGTGAAGGGTACTAAAATGGGGTAAAATTTTAAAATAAATTTTAAATTAAAATAAAAAAACCCCTGACCCCGGAACCAGACCCCAAATCAAAATGGTATCGGATGTACATGGTAAATCGACTATGCGCGTTCGAATGAGCTCAAGATCATGAAAATCGGTTAAGTAGTTTCCGAGTTATGGGTGATCGCACACAGACACAGACGGAATTTAAAAACTTTCACCCCTGCAACACACAATCTCCACTACGATACACTACGTTCTAATAAACAAAATTTGAATCATAATATATTTATTTTCAAGAATACGACAGGCCTGACTCAAAACAAATTTTCAGTTACCACGGGATTAAAATACCATAACAGTAGGTTCCATTCGTTGTCAGCTCACCAACAGGGTATTTTGGGTTCTCTCCGGAAACCCACGATTCAAAATAGGACTCTTTATTTCCTCCTTCAGTGACCAAAAAGATAAAAACTTTTGAAATATATAGATCTCAAAATTTAAAAATTCTAATTTCAGGGGTGACATTAATATAGCAGGGCCCAGCACATGCCCTATTTGATACACACCGCCAAATACAATCACTTTCATCGTATTCAGCGACTCCTAAATCTATAGAAACACATTCAAATGACCTATATACTGGTACATACAAAAAATGACAAATTTTGCTCTGGCACCCTCCCACAAGAGTTAAAACAAAGAAATCAAAGCATATAACAAGTTAAATAACCCTGTGATTCCACCGTTCACACGCAACAAACTAAAAACTTACATTATAAAAATTTTGAAAAGTTATCTCCTTTTTCGGGTATTTTTCAACTGGCTCATAGCTCGAAAACAACATGCTACCCTGACAAAAAATGATAGCAACTAAGTTATAGCTTATGAGGATATTCTTTACCATTTTTCGAACCGATCCTTCAGGAAGCAGTTATAACCTAAAATATTGGATCACCTCAAATGATTAAAATCAAAAACTCTTCAATTCGTGCCGGTTTTGTAAAAAAACTAGGTAGGAAATCATGGAGGCAGCGCAACTACAAAGCTAGCGGACAACTACGTTTCAGTACGATAAATAAATAAGAAAATCCATTACTCTGGTGAAGAGTTATGTAACGAACAGACGGAGAAAACACAATTTTTTTCTTAATTGACGCTATTTGAGGAACCAGCTCGGTACGCTCGCATAAGCTTTACATCATTGTAATCTCAAATGACTGTTAAACGAACAAATACATATAGTATCGTTTAGAACTTCAAATATATAATTTCAGAATTACCGACTCAAACTTTTTTGTTTTTGCTGACGTAATTTTGTGTTTGCCATTTGTCCATTGCTTTGATAAAAAATACTAACGTTAGAAACATAATTTCGACAAACTTACATCAGCGACAGGAAGGGCAAATGTGCGGATTTTTTCAATAAACTGATTGAATTGGGTTACAACATCGACTTCGTCTGCAATAGGAGCCGTTATGATATAAAGAAACAGCGCACACGCCAATCTATAACTATTAAGCTTTGGGCTATTATTGAATTAGGCAAATTAACGATGCGTTAATTATTTATAAAAAATTATATTATAATACATTTTAAACGAGAAACTATAAGCTGTATTAGAATATGTACCTAGAAAACATTTGGTTACAAAGCAGCCCTCTATGCCGAAAGTTAAATCATAAAGAATGATAAGTAAAATAGCAAAACATGAATTTACAGAAATTCGAAAAATCATGCAATGTAGAATGAATCTGGGTTTTTTAGATCCACGAGTGGAAATACACTCAAAATTTTTTAATTACACCAAGTTATTTTCCAATCAGACCCAAGCTGGACCTAGTACGAGTTTTGAGTAATAAATTTTGTTTTAAACAACCATTTTGTCCATCTGTCAAAGTAAGCTTTTAATTTCAATAAGTTTCCCTTTTCCTTCGTAATGCCCTCAGTTTTTCCTTATATCTTTTATATTTTTCTGATTGCTATTAAGTTTTTCCGCCGGTATTGGGGGTTGGGACATCAGGTACAATATAAGTGCTTGATATACACATCTGTAAACGTTTAATTATTGTCTTTTTAGCATGTGTGCACATACTGATTTCTCCAATTGGGCTGGTGGGGGCCGCCCAGGTATTTCGAACCCTCCTCCGGTTCCCCCATTTCATGACCATCCAGTTAAATTTTTGTCTCCCCCTCCCAAAGCGAGCCCAGGTACATTCCTGCGCGACTAAAAATTGCTTAATTTTTGATCTGACGGGTTAAAAGATATGCAAATTTTCCCTATTTCGGTAAACATACCCAAAATTTTCCCTTGTAGGGCTAAAAATTGCTAAAATTTTCATTCAGTATGCACAATTGCAATTTAGTAGGTAAACTAGTATTTTGCAAGGGAGGGTTAAGCGGGGCGACCGTGATTTCATTTATAAGTTATCATTTTGTATTATACTCGCCTATTACAGGCTGTGCTACATGAATATACCACCCTAAAACCTCTTGAACCCTGAACCCACTGAAAGTTCAAAAAGCTTGTCGACCATAAACCCATCAAAAACAATTGAAAACGCATCAAGTACTTGTGCTGGCCTCTAGATAACAAAACCATTGTATTCAGCCGACCGGAAAACCTATATAGACAACTCTTGGTGGCCTGCACGCAATACATAACCAAACAACTGAAAACAGACAATATTCTGAAAATCGGGTTCATTGACCCTAAACCCATCGAAAACCCACGAAAAGGCATGAAATATGCACGCTCGCCTATAGGCGACCAAATCACTGTATTCAGAATTCAGATATATCTATATAAAGAACATTCTTGATTCGCTGCAGACAATACATAATCAGACAAATGAAAACGCACTACGTTTTGGAAATCGAGTTCGTCGACCGTAATACCCTTGAAATCCCATGAGGATGGATAATATTGTCAGGTTGAACTCTACATAGCAAAACCATCATATTCAGAATGCCTGATAACCTAATAGGCACTCATTGTAAGGTAAAAAAGCAATAATACGGCGAAATTTGAAAAATCGCTATTTCTGGCAAAGGGTCGACGAACCATATTCGGACCCACAAAGGCCCAGAGAGTGGTCCACCAAAAAGTCTCGTCCAGTATAGTTGTAGATCTCTATGAGTGAAATGTTAATAGCAATATTTATGAATATTATTAACATTTTTGCTCACCTGAAGCAGTAATACTAGCAGCAGCAGCTGTACCAGAGGAAATGTTGATGTTCGGTGAGACTTCTTGACCAATCGCTGCCACATTACGCGTCGCTTCATGAGTGACATTATTGCAGGTACAATAATTATTATTGTTGCTATTAGCACGACTACAACAGCCGTGGTAATTATTATTATTTGTTATATAATAAACGTTCGTCGTTCCAGTACCACGTTCGGGTGCATAATTCGCCATACTTGTGTTATAGATGTTGTTCATATGCCCATACTGTGCTTGATGCGCCGTACAGCAACCTGGTTCCAGGTTTGGAGCCACCGCAGCTTTGTACATCTAAAATATTTAATATCGTCAACAGTAATTCTGTTATTTCAAATGTTAAGTGATAGAGCAAACTGCATCATTATAAATTGCACAATATTAGTACAGACTACGCATAAAGATAGATATTAGATAAAGATTAAAGCAGTTTCCCACTGTGACAGCCTTTTAAGCCGAGCCCGGCACCACAGCTAATAACTGTGTATAAGAGTAACATGTAGTGTTAAATTTACAATCATTGTTTAGTTGATGGAACCGGGAAACTCTTAACAAGTTAGCAAAAATTCCCTTAACGGAAATTGGAAAAATGTGCTCCTGAAAACAATATATTTAGATTTCATTATAACAAACAGCTCTAAAACATATGTTTGTTCAATTTTTATAAGTTAGGAATAAGCAGAATATTTGTTTCTCAGTCATAACAATGCCCTTTTATTATTTCACTCGGTAAAATACTGAAAGCAAGCAGAACATCGAATGCCTGTGGAAAGAGAATTTTTAGAATATACCTTTTGCTAGTTATTTGACTCACTATAATATCGAAAACGTGCAAAACGCTGAACCCTTTACAGCAAAGTTGAATTTACATTCAGCCGTCGAATCAACAAAAACAAAGTGATTGTTATTGCACCCCTTAGTAAGTGAGGGCTGTTTTAGTTAAGTACAGTTGCAAAACCAAAAGTATTCGCTAATTGTACATAAATGAAATTTTATTAAGCGAAGCGTTTTTGTTTTCGTCAGAGGGAGAAAAATCGGGAGTGTCTGTCTACTAGGCCGATTTTAAAAAACTTTTTTGTTTGAAAGGTCTATTATCGGTCAGGTGCAAGACATATTGTTTTTATCCAAATGTGCTTTAGTTAATTAGTAATGAACTAATTACTTAAGCGTATCAGCCTATTTTTAACATTTTCAAAGAAAAATGGCTTATTTTTCAATTAATCATTACTGCAAATCTGTTATTTTGGTGCCTATATTACATGCGGTGCTGTTTATGAATCTGGTGTTTATTACTATTTGGGGATGTCAAAAATATGCTAATTAGTTAATTAATTAGATTACTAATTAATTATTAATTAGCTATTTTTTGAAAATTTTTAAAGTGCTCCGAAGTGAAAAAAAATTGCACACGGAAGTTTTCTATGATAATGATTACGAATATGATATTTTTCAAGCTCTAAAACTTGGCCGTACATGCTAATTAGTTAAGTAATTAATTAGATAGTTAATTTTAAGCAAATTTTAAAATCACTTTAAAATTGCTGATTTTTGGCGTTCGGGGGTTTTCAATATCGCAAATCATGAATATGTGACTTTAAAACCTCTATGCTTTTAACAAGTTTACCAACTATTTAAATAATTAGGTGATGTTACTAATTACTTCGCTAATTCTTTACCTAGCCAACTTTTTGTAAGGTTGATTTGACATCAAATGTCTAAAACGTGATACTTAGTATATATAAATCGATTAAATGTTTAGTTGAAATACATGTATACATAAATAACATATAATACACTTTGCCTATTGCCTCGCTCACTTTTTGTAATTTATTACGTTTACTAGTTTATAAATGCCGAAAAGACAATTACGGAAGGGTTCGCCAACCCTTAACTTAAGTAACAAAGCATACTGTTTGCACTGGAGTATGAAAATAACGTTAGAGAACACTATCAAAGCAACATACTACAATACGATAAGTATTCAAGGGAACCACAATTTTTGAGATACATACGTGTAAATGTCATAAAATAATTCGTCTTATGAGTATATAACATAGATTACATGTAAGAGGTTTAAAACGTATGTAATGTTTATGGTTTAAGATCAAGCAAAAGAAATAACAAATTTAGGAGACGCGTTTGAAGTTACATCTTGGGCAACTTGGATGTTCGAGATTCTGGTCATTTTATATGTAGAACTAAAGTACAATACACATGGATAAACATAGAAAATAAATATATGTGACTTGTAAATAAAAATTTTTGCTTAGAAGTATTGCGTTTGGTATGACTAAGCTTAAGAGTTATTAGTAGTTAACCTTTAAGTTTTCACCCAATGGTACTCGTGTCAAGTTTCCAGGTACCTAAGGTTTAGAGGGAACTTTAACATGAACCAATGGCTAACATTATTTTGTTAACATGGGCGGAAGAGGCCCGTGGTATTCTAGTTCCAGTAAACTGTAATAATTATTACATTTCATAATTAATCCTGCAAACCAAACTAAATTTTCAACCACGGTCATTAAACACAGAACACGGAGAAATCAACAAGGCATAAACTGTTTTCGGCGTTTGGCTCTACCTTTCAACTGCTGGATTTTAATTAGTGTCTTACCGGCATTTATAAATGAAATCTCAGTTATATACAGTTTGCCGACCCTTGCTTTTGCAACTACTTTACTTAACCAAACTAGCACGCACCTACTAAGAAGTGTACCAAATGTATTGTTTTTGCTGTTGAAACAGAGCGAGCAAGGCGAGCGGAATCTCCATAGAAGGCGTTAGGCAGAAAATCTTAAAACTTTTTTGTGTGCCGCTGTCATTAACAACTCCTTTTCGGAATGACGGATTTCGACAATTTTTCGTTCGATAGCAAGGGTGATGAGAACGGGCCCTTTAGTTGAACGCGGACAGCTCCAACCTCATCTTCCAAGTCAAAATGGAAAAAAACAGTTTTTAGGGGTTCTTTGACATATCTGGCCATACCGGTACCAGTGTTTCGCGAATATATCGTGACACACGATTCGCATCCATAGATCAGAATCTGCTCAACGAGATCTACAACTTTCCTACACACGACTTTTTTGTGGGACCACTCCCTGGGGTGCTGTCGCGCCGAATATGGTTTGTCGACACCGTAAGAAATAGCAATTTTTCAGTTTGCCATGATTGCTTGTTTCACCTTACATGAGTGCCTGTTAGGTTATCAAGCGAAGCGAATACAATGGCTTTGCTAATTAGAGTCCAACTTGACTATATTATAACTTTTGATGGGGTTTCAATTGTTCTGCGGTCGACGAACCCGGTTTTCAAAATGTAGGATGTTATGTTTTCATCTATTTGATTATGTATTGCGTGCAGGGCATCAAAAATATATTATAAAGGCTGAATACAAATAGTTCATTATCTAGGGTCCAGCATGATTATTTCACGGCTTTTTATTGGTTTTCAATGAGTTTAAGGTCAATGAACCCGATTTGCAGAATATAGTATGTTTAAGATGTTTGGTTACGTGTCGTGTGCATGTCATAAAGAATTGTCTATTATATAGGCTTTCCGGTAGGCTGAATACGATGGTTTGATTATCTAGAACCAGCACAAATAGATGACGCGTTGTCAGCTGTTTTCGATTGTTTAGGGTCGAAGAGATTTTAGGATTTTCAACTGGTGCAAAGTTTAATACATTTTAGCGTGGTATATGTATCCATCTAACACGGCCTGTTACAGATGATTAAACAAAATACCATAAAAATGAAACCAGGTTCGCTCCGTTTCACCCTCGCTTGAGAGATACCAGTTTTAACGACTGAACGTAAGGTCAGGTTTGCCGTATAGTGTTCAACGTTTTGATTGTTTTCGATATTTTAGTAGTTAACATTTTAGTAGGTTTTCGATATTTTAGTAGTTTTCGATATTTTAGTAGGTAAAATAACTAACAAATGATATGAGAGAATATTGTAAAAAAATCATCTTTGCACAAGGGTTAGATGTTCTGCTTGTGTTTTATCTTGCTTGTAATATAACAAAGGGCATTGTTATGACTCAAAAGCATTACGAACTTATAAAAATTACGAACTTATAAAAATTGAACAAGCATCAGATAATTACGAACTTATAAAATTGAACAAACATATGTGTTCTAAAGCTGATTCTTATGGTGAAAACTAAGTATAGCTTTCAAAGGTTGCATACCCCTGGGTTCCTATTTCTAATTATCGTTAAAGGAATTTTTTCTAACTTGATTTTGTCATTTTTCTTGAACGAAATACATTACGGTTGAGACGACTTTGAAGCAATTCATTACGGGCAGACTTTCACAAAATCAATACAGTGTCCAACTAAGTTTAGTTTTTAACGGACCTAAATCGCACTTAGTACAGGCACCTAAAAGTCAATTCACGCAATATTTGTTGTTGTGACCAGTGTTCTTTAAGAATCTTATAAACCAATTTCAAGTTTCCTACATGAAACAAACGTAAGTCTAGTCAAAGGACCCGATAAGATACGTGTGAAATTGCTCCAATCTACGATCCATCCGTTGTAGTCACATTCAGTGCGAAGAGGGTTACGCAGGGATGTGTTGTGTATAGACTTAAGTAACGGTGTAAGAAATTTACACAGGTCCAATAGTAGGATCCTTTGCATCATCATGTTCTAATTTCATAAACCTATATCATACCTCTTACTTTCAACGTAAAACCCTAATAATTTGCAAAAATGCACAGTCCTTTCATTAACAACTGCCAGTTGCAGAACACCCTAGGAACCTTTCCCTAGCTTCACCCCATCTCTCACATCTGAACACAAAGTGTTCAGACGCCTCAGCCTTCTCGCGACAGTTTTCACAGAAACCATTATCTCTTAATCTTACAGAAACCATTATCTCTTAATCTCATAACTCTAAGATGGAAGTTTTGTTTATCACACAGGGACCACATTAGCGCTCTCTTCACTAAGGAAGTGCAAAATCGAACACAAGGTTTCGGCCCAGACACCTTCAGTAAACCCACTTCTTTACAAGGCTGTTTGCCATTTCATTACCCCGAATACCTTAACATCCCTTAACAGAGGACAAATAAATCATATTTTCAGCATCTAATCTGTAATTTCTTATGGAATTCAAGAACATTAACTGCTAATACAACCGATTTATCTATAGACTTCAGTGCAGACTGGCTGACACAGGAAATTCAAATATTCCTTCCCCTAGTACCTTGTTCTACAACATGTTCAAGACATCTATGTACCAGGGAATAGCCGGAACCGAAATTTACCGGAACCGGAACCAGCAACCGGAACCGTCCATTTAAACCGGATCCGGAACCGGAACCTGGTCTTCGAAATTTATATATAGTAAAACAGATGATGGAAGAAATGAAGGTATAGTGGATTTAAAATGCATTAAAAATAACTTTTACATTAAACTTAATGTATTGCGATGGTATTATTGCCTTTCTGAAACTTTAAAGAGACTGAGAAAGCTAATAATGTTTATTTATCGATCAAATATGTCGATTTTTGGACACCCAGAGCAAAAAAATGCCTTCCACTATACACCATTGCGTATACTGCGTCAAATCGAATATGCTTACAAAGCATGGAGCGTAGAATACACACTTTCGCTATGTCTCCAGTCGCCTTCCTTTACTACACATACGTTTGTTACATGTTCTTCTGTAAGAAACTTGAAATTATTGGTTTATATGATTCTAAGAGAAAATAGTAGAAGGTAATTTTCTGATCAGTGGTCAGGGACACTCTTTAGGCTAGTGCCCGTAAGTTTTGGACAAACAGTGCCCGAAAGTTAGATGATAATGATGATAACTTTCTAATCAGAATGCTATGAATAAGACACACTGTGATGCTGCTCACAGTTTCAATAAACACAGTTCATTGCCAAGAAAGCAGTTTCTAGCTGCGTTGCAGATAACGTTAGTTTACTTCAATTTAGACTGATTTACCAAGTTTACAAGCGCACTGGCTGGCGGGTGCTTGACGCAATTTATGTTAGCCAAGCATAGCCTAAGTACTTCTGCGTAAACCATACTCTGTTACCGAGTGGGACCGGTTTAATTTAAACGTATCCCACAGACTTCTGGATGTGTAAAATAGCTGCTACAAGCATCGACATGGCTTTGATTTAAGAAACTCCTGCAGGTTATTATGAAAAATTCCTGCTCACATTATATGCCCTACTTACGTTTCACACGGCAAATTGGTTAGTTAATCTTTTCTTTAGCTTGGTTGTATTGGAGCTTGATCATGGTATAATATATATTACATATGTTTGGATTACAGGATGAAGCAAAAAACGTGTAAAATTTCAAACAAAATTTTTAAACCGGAATTCCAGTTCCGGTATGGTTTTTGCCTTTTGCCGGAACCGCAACCGGAACACGATTTTCGCCGGAACCGGAGTTCCGGTTACTCCCTGCTATGTACAAATTGCAACAATTTCTGCTTGGAAAATAATTGTTGCCTTGTACACTAATGCAAAGTACAATGTATGCATATTGCCAATAAACGCCCCTGTACCTACTATACCTATACTGTCTATGTCAATGAGTGAAACTTCAGAATAGCAAATAAGATCGCTATATATTTGGGTGCCCTCATTTCTTGCACGCCATTTCCTATTCCCATTGAAACATCTCAGAATTCTACCCGTTCACATGACTAGAGTTTCACATATACATAGAGCGAAACTTTGTAACCTATGATATCCACTACCCTTACGCTGGACTAACCACAGCCTAGTGGATATCCTGTGGTAGAAGCATTCAACTGCCAGTCGATAAATAGGTGTAATTCCCATAATGGCTTCAAGGTCCTCGAAAGGAAGTGAGCCCGCAATCATAAATCAAGTCAGTCTGTGACCATTTAAAGTTTCCGCAAATATGTTTTCCATTTACTTCTGTACCACCACATTCCACAGTCATAAGTTAGAGATGCAAGTATAGAGGTAGTACATCGACTTTGGCTGTAGGGCAGAACAAACACCAGCAGCTCCCTTTATAGCAAAGAGAGGTTCTAATGCCTTCTGAGGTGCATATTCAGTATGATGTTTCCAACTCATTTTTGAGTCTAAATACAACCCCAAATTTCACATTATCTCAGAGACATAGTCTTACTGATTTAGGTTATATCCCTATATTTATCCCTTTATCTCTTAAGAGTGATAACCATAACATTCGCTTTACTCGTACTTATCGAGAGACGTCTCCGACTGCGCCAACGTAGCATCGAATTAAGCGCATTCTGCATACGCCAACATGCCACACCCAAAGACGTCACAGAAAACAATAAAGTAACATCATCCGAGTAAGCAATACTCATAACTCTAAGATTTGTGAAAATAAATCACAAGATCATCTACAACTAAACTCCAAAGCAAGGTTTATAATATACCGCCTAGGGGAAGCTCTTTGTTTAGCTCTGACACTGACAGTTGTCTTTCCTAGTTTTGCCACAACAATCCCTGAGTTAAACAGGTTATCATTATTCACATTGAGTGTGACGATGGTTATCCAGGAATGTGTTATGGAAGGAATTTTTGTTACGCTAACAGCGTTCATAAACATTATCAGCTTAGTCTGCCCCTTCAACTTCCTAAATGGACAATAATGTCATCGCTATGAATTAGGTTCAATGTGAAATTTTTTAAAACATTTTAAATGCATAGTACTTTCATTTTTAACGGACTTAATCGCACTTTGATCGAGCCAGATAGGAAAAATCGAATTTTTGGGCTATCGTAAGTCATTAGCTGAATTATTTTAGGGTTATATAAATGCCGTAGGTAGTCCAAATAGTCCTCACGAAATTACTAGAGTGTCCAATTTGATCAAGTTTACTTTTTAACGGGTCTAATTCGCACTCTATGGGAGCCAGATACAAAGCATCATGTTTTTGGGGCCCCGGAAAAGTCATTAGCCCAATTGCAGGGGTATAGGAAGATATAGGTAATCAAAATAGCTCTCACAGAGTCACTAGAGCCCAATTTGATCAAGTTTACTTTTTAACACACCTAAAACCAGGTCTAAATACCCAGGCAGCAATTGGGGAATTTCAGGTATCCTGAGGGGTCTCATGGGCGTGCCAGAGAGCCACAAAATCCAACAGGGACCCAGGCCACAGCATTCAGAAATAATGTAGTTCAAAGGGATAAAACTAGCATGTTTGGGCAAATAATTCGGGCTAAATAGCTAAATCAGGCCAAAATTATAAATCCCAGCCACATAGCTAGGAATTTTGTAATATTTTGGGGATTGTCCAAATTGACACCATTTTCAAAATGTATAAACTACCTCAACTTTCCAAATATCTCATTTGAATTTTTAGCGTACTCTTTTTACTAATTAAGCGTAATTTGTTCCTGATTCGCGAAATATATTCGCTCAGATTATGTAAATCGTGAAAAATGACCGAAATCGGGTCCAAGTACAAAAACGCGTAAGGTCATATTCAGCATGACAAAAACTCGCCATTTTTGGTGTAAGAATATAAATTCTTTTTTTAATTTGATCCAATGTACCAATACACAAGGTTTTTTGGGTTCACATGTGCGTCTGGACCCAAACATTTTTACGTGGATGCAAAAAAATTTTGCTGGACCCAGGGGCAGCTTCGGCTTCGGAGACATAATGTCTGCTAATAAGTTCTATTACAAAGTGCAGGATTTCAGCAGTTTGTGCTTACATCTGTATATAATTTCTTGCTGCTGGTTTCACGGATGGCCCTCATCGTTTATCCTGGCTTGGGACAGGCGGAGAATAATTCATATATTTGTAATCATGTAATAATGTCAAATTGCGTTTCGTAATTGTTTCTTTATTGTATATTATAGAATTTCGTGAAATTCTCGAGCCAAAAATTGTAAGTCTAGACCCAGCGTTTATAGTCTGGAGCCAAGCTGGACACATGGCTATTTTGGAAAAAACCCTGCGCCATACAGCAATCAAAAGTATTTTGTTTGGTTGGCAGAATTTTAGTTCAACGTTAAAGGTTCAAATACAAAAAAATTAGTGTGCTTGCATAAAAAATCTATAATTTTTTTGCGAAAATGGACCAAATTTGACCGGTTTTTGGCCATAACTTCACAAAGAGGCAAAATACTTTAGATCTGTCAAGTTTCCCCACGATTACCGCCTCGAGACACGTCGATTGGTACCAAATTTAACACCATAAGACAATATCGTTGGTACGTTAGTGCTTGACGAAAAAATAGGAAAAAGCGATATCTAATACCCGTTTTCTGAAATCGCCGGTTTTCCGATATCTCAGGAACCTGTGACCGGATTTGCTCGTATTATGCGATTTCTGCAAGACCTATCGATTGACAGCAAAATCATCCACGTAAAAGTACTTACTGGGTAACTAGGTCCAGTACAGCAAATTCTGAAGCTTGATTAGAGGTATAGCACTATATAATAGTGTCTTCCCAAAAAGTCGAAACCAAGCGTTCGTGACGTCCGAGAAGTCACAATATAATTTACACTATGGCCATTACAGCAAATATTGGCAAACAAATAAATAAATTAAAATGAACTTTCCATAAATTTTTATTTCCTACAAATCCGTGAAAATCTTCCAATGTGTTGTAGAATAAATCATAAGCCATAAATATTAGCCCAAAAAGCAGACCCATTATAAAACCATAATATTGGTGCAATAAAAGGCAAATTAATCACACGCGCTCAAGGTTCGATGTCTTAGCGAGTGGACTGGGTAGCCGGAAAAGCGAGTGGAAAGCGGAGAACGAGGTGGTCGAGTGCGGAGCCCTCGGCGTCAACAGGTTCAACGCTCGGGAGTGGCGGTCGACACTTCATGCCGAGGGAGGCAACCACACTATCCGCCGACCAGCCTAGACAAACTGATCAAACTCTTGAATGACGTACGGCGATATGTAACGCGGTGTCCTTAATATATATAATGCGTTCTCCAACTCAGAAATTTGTTTTGAAAATGATCGGCCATCGGTACAGAAATTTGTATTCGAACAAGGCTTCTATAAATGACGATTTGTACTCCATAACAATTGTTATCAGAAAACTAGGTGTTTTAGCTACAAACGATAAGTAGCGTATAACATATTACAAACACGACTAAGAAATTGTAATATTTGATTCGAAAATTATTGGTCTTTTATAATATTCGACGTTATGGTTGAACGATTAGCTAGTGATCATTGCGATGAATGTATAAATTCTGCTAAAAAACCTATGTCCGCAGTTTCGTTTACTACCTCGATAAATCAGTACGTGGTTCCGCGACTAAAAAACACCATGTCAAGAGAGCAGATTTTGAATATAGTGATTTTCTATATCCTTTTGACAAGCAGTCAGTGCCACATCTACAAGACGAGAACCAATCACGTCGAAGTAAAAGTTACGACTAGCGATATTGCTTAGTGATATCAAATAACGTAAATACATTGTGCAAAACTAAACCTTAACACTGCTATGTACACGTTTTTAGTTGAAAATATTTGAAACGCATAATATTTCACCGCTTTCTAATTTCCTCATTTAATCTATCTCAGGATCGAGGTTTGAATAATACTGACATCCTTTCACAAAGGTTGTCATGGCACTACACAGGTTGCCACGGTTAAATAAAACATCTTCCCATAATTGAGTTCAGTTCCCCAAACATTAATTCTTACAAAACAAGAAATCCTTTCCCTGCTCTAAATTTTGACAATAACATTCAGATAGGGAGCGCAAAATAAATCTGCTATTATAATTAAAACAAACAAGGAAACTATTATTTCAGACCATTTATAATCCAATTTCATATGGCACAGTACAGTCGCGGCCAAAAATAAGTACAATCGAAAACGATCGAAATCGCAATAGATAGAAATTTCGTTTAATCAAAAATAGTCGAAATTTTACTTCTAAGTTTATCTAACTGCGCCAAAATCTAACAAAATCGAAATAAATCGAAATTCTATTAATCGAAATCGATCGAAATTTCGTTTAATCGAAATGGATCGATTATTTTGCACTTAATTCTGGCCATGATTGCACGTATGTACGTATAAAGCAAACAATAAACCTAAAACACGAATAGCTCCACTGCATTTTATAGTTTAATCGAAATTTCGATCGATTAATTTGCACTTAATTCTGGCCATGACTGCACGTATGTATGTATGTATAAAGCAAACAATGCACCTAAAACACGAATAATTCCACTGCATAGTCTTCAACAACTACATGCTTGAACCTTTACTAAAAATTATTTAACCACTGGTGACAATGTCCAGAAAATGTACATGTGGTGGAGCATAATTTGCTGAACCCAAATCAATTCGTATTTCCGGTTGTATTGACTGAACTCCCAATATTCGTTGTTGTTGTTGTAACTGTTGTTTTTGCATAGTGCTCAAAAATGTTCCATCAAAATTCGGTTGCCGGTTAACAAGCGGCAGTTCACATAAATCCCCGTAGCTTGATGGTACTGCGTCTTCACAGTGCGAGTCGCACTGTAACGACAAATTCGAACTTCGTCTAAAACAATAAAACGAATTAATATAGGAAAGATATGCTTAACAAAGACAGAACGCTACACATGTTAAGAGTACATTTTTCAAATCTGCGCGCAAATTGGTGAACCGTAATCTGGCGCATGAACAAAAACGGATTTTAATAAAATCTACTCTTCTAGGGCAAAGTTTCTTACACAAAGCAACGAAAAAATTACCTAAACGGGAATTAAAAAAGAATCAGTCATAACAATGCATTTTACTACTTTACTACAATAGCGATAACAAGTATGACGCCGAACGCCTTTGGAAAGCTGTTATTTCACTCACTAAAATAGTGAAAGCAAGCAGAATATCGAACCTCTATGGAAAGCATATTTTTACAATAATCTCTCACGTCGTTCGTCAGTTATTAATTTCAATTAAGTAAAATATCGAAAACAAGCAAAACATTTTAATCCTTTACGGCAAACCAGAATTTTTAAATCTCTAAATTAACAAAAAATAAGGGTGCTGTTTGGGTTGGGGGGGAATCAGCAAATGGTCGCACGCCGCTGAAAATGGCATCAGTCGACTCAGCTCGACGAGCTGAGTTCAAAAATAACGCATACGACCATTTTCCGATAACAATTTTTTTCTTCATTTTTCTGTTTTTACCCAATGGTCCCACCTGTGAAATGTCACCAGAAAATTTTGAAAATTTTTTTTGCAAAATAGACATAATGCACCTAGATCGATCCAACGTTACAGGAGAAACTCAATGGTACCATTCATATTGATATTACTGGCCTCCCTCTGAAGTTATCCGCAAGAACAGTTAACCTCTTCGGAAGTAACCCTTTGGGAACGCTCGGTTGATGATTTATTTTCCATTTTTTATATTTTACAGCATAATATGAAGCTATGGCAGTACGTGGCAGACCTCAAAATACTAGATTTAACATTTCGCAGCTTAGTAGTATACTTTCTGAACCTGATATTAACAATTTGCGCATGACCTATAACCAAATGGTGCGTAGAACAAGTACATATGAAGATACTATTGTTCTGCTTGCCCAATGGAGACTTATCGCTAACAACCAACAATGTACATGTGGCGAAGCGATGTATTTGGCTGCGCGTAATGACCTCGCGCGCATGGACAAGTACGAATGGCGCTGTAAAAATTGCCGAGTCAAATTATCCAGTCGAAGTGGCTCATTTTTTGCCGGTCACCGAACCACATTGAAAACGACACTCGTGATCATTTTCGGCTGCATCAACGACTTGTCGTCAAACTTCATTCGCTTGCAAACAGGGGTCGCCACAGATACCATTACGAACTAGTACAACTACTGTAGGTATGTCGCTTTGGCTTACGACCGTGATCATTGGCAAAACAGCATGTTGGATGGCCCAGGTATCGACGTACAAGTTGACGAGTCGAAGTTTTTTCGACAAAAATACAGCCGCGGCATGCGACGTCGTCAGCATGGTTGGGTGGTGGGCATGAATGAACGACAAACGGGCAAGTGTCTACTTTTTCACGTCCCCTATCACACCATCAACACAATCATGTCTCTAATATTCCAACATATCCGACCGGGAACCCGCATCATCACCGACAGCTTCCAGACATACATCCAAGGACTGCGCCGCCTACCTAGCCCCCAGCAATATACTCACGCCATGGTCAACCACCATAATCGCCAATTCCTTAATCCCGACGCCCATACGCAAAACATTGATGGTCTCCTGGGAAATTTTAAAACCTTCATTCGGTGACGCCAAGGTGTTCCTCATAGCCTATTCCAGCGAACCCTTATTGAATTGCAATGGCGACGACAATTCGCTGACAATATTGTCGGTGCACTCATTGCCCAAATCGGAAACATGTATCGCATCTAGAGGTTAGTTCCAATGTCTGTAATACGTTTTCTTATAGAGTTCCAGATTAAGCCTAAGCCTTAGACCAAGCCTAAGCCTTAGACAAAGCTGCTGCGCTGGCTAACTGCCATGGTTTTGGGTGAACAGTACTGGTGCTTCCTCGCCTGCGTTTGCCGGTGCAGTATTTCCGGATACCCTAATCTAAGCTTCAAGCTTACCCTAAAACTGAGCCCAGTCTAAACCTAATTTCCAAACATCAAAATATCCATTTTTCGCTTGCATTCCCGATATAGGGTGCCATATCTTCTTGTGACCGGCAGTAATCGTCACACCTCATGCATCGGTATATTTGAGCCCAATTGGTCTATCCAATCCAAAGTTATGTCCAAAAAGGTAAAAAAACCAAAATCCATATTTCTAAAAAATCCGACCCCTGAAATTGGGCCCCTCTCCTGAACCCCCTTGAAGAGCTAGAGCCCTGAAAGCTTTTCCATTGGAAAGAGCAAGAAAAACTTGTCCACGAGGGTTAGGGGGTTACGATCTTAAGCCCAGATTTAGGAAAAAATTTGCCAAAAAGCCTCTATACCCCAAAAAAAATCCAAATAAAAAGAACAATAATTTAGCATTATCAGGAGGATATACCTGAAAATTGGCGACCCTGATCTCGAAGAGATATCTTTTGGGGGTAAGAGATGATTGGGGGTCCAGAGACTATGGGAGCTATACTGAAAAGATAGGTGGGCTCCTTCTCTGATTTTCCCCCTCAGCCCAATCAGGGCCAAAATAAGTGTTTGTAGCACCCTTTCCTATGAGTGCTATTTTTTGATAAGTACAGTTCCAAAAATAAGATTTTATTTATTGCCTATAAGACATATTTAAAAAAGGGTTCGCCAACCCCAAATCCGACAGTTGAAACCTAAAGACAAAATTGAGGAAACAATATCCTGACTTTTCTCCTTCTTGTGTTTAATAGCAGTGGTTCAAAATGTGGTTTAGTTTGCAGGATTAATAAATAATGATTTAGTATTGTAACAGATCCATGTTGGATCGTTACGAGACGGGTTAATCCTAGCCACAGTCTAACGGCCAACATTTACGAACTTGACCACGTACATGCCCTCTGAAATTAAGCCCCAGTGGTGATGTATACCGGAACATGACTTAATCCGCCCGCCCTCGGGTATACATATAGGCCCTCGCACATCCATACAGCCGTGCTCTGCCAAAAGGGCGAATACCCTGAAAAAGTGTTTTCGAGTTATGAGTGATTTTAGTTTTCTGTCTAGTGTACAACCAAAAAGATACTAACGTCAAAATGTGGTAAATCTATAAACACACACTTAGGTTATTGGTTTAACCACGTGGTGGCCAGTGCGATGCCATGGTGTTTGTCGGAAACAAATTCAGCTAGAAAAATTATTCGCCCTTATGGCAATCGCCAAACTTATGGGTTCGGCTAAATATACGTCCGCGTCAGGCGAATTATGTATATGTAAATATCCATACAAAGCAAAACGAGACACTAAGAGTGATATTTCTGCAACTATTACTGCCACCTGTTTGCTAAATAGCGTCAGGCAGTTCGTCGCAAAAAAACCGTGCCTCAGGTCGCATAAACCTGCACAATTTATCAACGATATTCTTCTTTTTCTCAGTATCAATCCCTCTTACTTTAGCAACCTTATTTGGCAAACGACTGTAGAATTCTTCATTCGTACGGAATACGGCCCAATCTGCAAATTGTTCGTCATCGAACGCCCGCTTGTAAAACAGAGACTTGGAGCCTTTCCGAAATTGCGCTACGACTACTTCGGCTAAATGTACACGTTCGCCATGTCGCAGTTGACGACCGGAAGCCCTGTTCTGCCATTCTCTAAAATCAGTAACCTGCATCTCTTTGACGTCCACGCAACCGCCCAAGGCTTTCCTGGCGCCAGCAACGAAATCGTTGAAATCTTCTAAATTTCCATACTTCTTCGTTGACTGTTCAATCCCATGGTGCGCTGAATCAGCTGACATGAACGTTTGCCCACGTTCTAGATATTTGAGCGTGATATCTACGGCCGAGAGATATCTGGAGTTAATAGCAATTACTAGCATAGAATATAAAGTCCAGTTCTTATTCTGAGCCGAACAATTGTACAACCATATGACGACATGTCGCATTTGCCGGCAAGATAACAAAAAACAAAGAAAGAAGACGCAATTTGGGCCGCGTCGCGTTTTGTTACTGCATCGTGCCACTAGGCGACAAACGATTTACGAACCTGTCCATCAATATTCCGGGTCAAATCACCCACCAAAGCAAATGTTTCATTAAATGCGATGATACGTTGAGCGAATACACAAGCTTTGATGCCTGGCATTCTTGGCAGCATGACAACTTTTTGTAAATCAGCGGAAACGCTAATTGTGTCTTCGGTCGAAGATTTCCTGTCGTCTTGATACTCATGGCGACCTCCTTCCGCATGTCTGAGATGAGCTGCATTTCCTTGGCAAATGTGGCATGTGTCGTCGTGATCAGCAAGACTCATGGCACTACTGTGCTGTTGGTATGCGATGCAATCCTCGCATTGCTCATGGCCGAGCTTTACGAAACTAATATTAAGCTTCACGATCTTTCTGCGGTAAAGCACAAGGCCAATTTGCTCATGCGTTTCACAGTAATTGGCATGCATGTCTGTAATTGTGACATCTGACGGTAAGTATCCGCGATTTGGCGCGTGCTCGCGCCGGTAATGCGATATACATGGATTGTAACTTTCAATATGCTCAAAAATTGGTTTATCGTCAATTTTGTTGTGTGGATTTCGGTATTTGTTACCACGGGCATCCACTGGTGTTGGATCCTGCGGTGGCGCAGAGCTAAGCGCTGTCCTGTCCATTTTGTCATTGTTATGGTGAAATCCAAGCATCGTCAAGAAGAACCACTTGCAAACTTGCTGCTTGCCACCAACGTGTAGTTGAATGTCGACTTTTTGCGCGAGCAACCACGACGTTGAGTGCTGACTGCCACCTTTGTTACAGTTTGTCGCAACCAGATGCGCTGTTCGTCATATGAGTACTCCCAGAACTGACGATGAAGCATTTGTCGGCTATCTTCGTTAAATGATTCATCGCATTTTGAGGAAGTATCGGGTATTTTCTTAGTGCATTAGCTTTCTTTGATTCGGTTGTTCGACCGCTTGGAGGAAAGCAGCGCAGTTTTGCTGTAGTTGGAGCCTGTAGAATATTTATGTCAGTGTCGGCTTTCAAGTACGCTATTTCATCCGTGCCAATTTCTTCGTCATAGCTAGAGCTATTAGAATCATGACTGTCTTCTGAATCGTGGCCAGAATACTCATAAGATTCATTGTCGTCCTCTGAGTCATCGTTGCTCGAAACCACAAAAAATCGCTTGAGCGGTTCTGCGCGCAGTTCTGCTGTGCGATCACCAGACTTGGATGCACCACTGGTTTCCTGCGACGCGATTATTGTCATGAGTGATTCCAAGGCTCCGGTCGCTGCGGCATAATTTTCTGTGCAATCATTCATCGAAACTGTTCGATCCAGGCTCCTGAAATTAAAAAAACACGAAAGTATTACACGACACTCAAAACGTTACACAGCATCCTGAAAACAAGATATATTACAGTATGATATGCACAGTTGATCAGAAAATTTTATTGATGTGTTTGCACACATTTTGCTAAAAGGCATAATAATGCCGTCAAACTTACATTTTCAATGAAGTAGTTTCTGAACCACACGATCCAGATTCATCGTTGGGACCTCCGGCAGACGCGAAATCAACTGTACGATCCAGGATCCTGAAATTAAAAATACACGATAAGTATTACAAGACACTCAAGACGTTACACAGGATCCTGTAAACAAGATATATTACAGTATGATATGCACAGACATAATTAGATGGATTGATTAGACTGCTGGTTGCTTTATTAAAAGTCTGACTCACTTTTTCTGGTATACAGAAAGAGGTACATCTTCATCGGAGTCACTTGATGCTGAATTATTGTCAGTGATCACAGCCTTCCTAACGGTACCACGCCATGTGCCACTCCAAATAATTTTGACGCCTCCTCGTAGTCTTTGGTACTTATGCAACGACTTTACGTGTGTTAGAACGACAAAAGTACGAGGTTCTTCGGGACAATTATCCCATTCAACGCAAATTTCTATACCGCCATTTTGAGGATTAATATAAAACCAATTTTTATTATAATCTATTACTATTTCTGACGACATTGCTTTAAACTATCTGCAACAAAATAATACATAGTTATAGCAACAATGCAACAAAGAACAAACATGCCTTCAAATATCTGCGTTGAATGGGCGAATATATTTCACATAAATTTTAGCCATTCACCTGCCAAAAGAGTGAACAAACGTCATATTCGCCTTTTCGGCACTATATCCACAAAAAACTATGCCAGAAAGGCGAACATCCAGCATATTTGCCCTTTTGGCGGTGAAAAATCTAAAAGCAGACTTAATATTCGCCAGTTAGTGTAATGGTGGCATCACGCATTGTATATAAAATGATGATATTCGCCGTAGTGGCAAAAGTTTTCTGGTGCAGAATTTTGTGCTGATTCCGATAGTGAACATATCCCAGTTTTGGCGAGAATTGCATATTCGCCCTTTTGGCAGAGCACGGCAGCATCAACCGGAACAAATCAGGAATCGCCGTATATACGCCCGTTATTGAAACAAAGCAGAAACTGTTATATATATGTAGGCAATTGAAACCAATCAGAGATAGCCATATATATGTAAGTAATTAAAACAAATTCGAAATCACTATGTAGGTATATGTAAGCGGAATAAATCAAGGGTAATTAGGTTAAAGAGTCTCGGTATGTCACTATACGTATTCTTAGTATTTCAGTTTGCGCCGCCGACGTTTCACGACCATTGGACGACGTTTGCTGGAATGGATCATTGTTGTATTATCACTATGAATACTTGTCGTACCATTTACTATTGGTATCGCCATAAAGGCACTGATTGATATATATAGGTATATATATTTGATTGGAATATCATTGCTATAATCATATTATTGATTGGCCATAAAGGCACCTACTCGCGTACTTTTATCGTATCATATATTACCATGGTTTTGTTGTATCATATCGTGCTGTTTGCCATAAAGGAGCTTATTATGTATTTGATCTGTATAACCATGATCACTGTATATCTGATTGGAATCGTTATTTGTGCTTATATGTGTTTTTAGGTGGGCGTATACGATTTGGCAGCCTGATTTCCGTCGTATGTTTGAATTGTACTTGTCCCTACATAACCGTTTATGTATTATCGTTGTACCATATCTATACCGTTCTTTCGTTGTTTATGGCCATAAAGGCTCATATATGGATGTCATTTTACTGTATATTTCATTGACGTTTTGGATCATGGTTACATTTTGTTGTACCCTTATGATTTACAAGTTTGGAGGTACGACTCGTCGTGAGTAACTCGATTTGTTTAGGCCGATTCGCAGAGAAAAATCGGTAATTTCAGGCACGTAAACCAGTTCTTTAATAGTAGAAAAGGCGAGTATGACGAGCCCTTGCTGTGCCCGACCCGCGAATGATTACAACAGTACGAATCCCCGCCTGCCCCGAGGTATTTATATATATGAATAGCTCTACCCCGCACGGTAGGACTGAGGAACTCAACGCGAACTTTCAAAGAAAAAAATGGCCGTGACGGATAGTCGTCACGACCGTCCTCATCAGGAGGACCACAAAAAGTATGGCTGTTCGCCCAATAGCGAACAGAAAACGACCAAAATTTCCTGAAAATATTAGTAAGAAAAGTGAAATAACACTTTAACAATGTTCAATATTAGAAAGTACACTGGTAAACTGCGGTAACTAAAATTTTATCAGCTACCAGCGTTCATTTTCGCTGGCTAAGTTAGCTGATAAAATTGAAAGAAAAAGAAAATTTACAGTAAAAAATAGCGGCTCCGGCCCATAACCCCGGAACCGTTGAGAATTCGGAATTTAAGTACTTAACATTTTTGGTAGAAATTTTTACGATCTTTCTCATGAGACTGGTCTCGTGGATATCCGACCAGGATGCACCCACTTATTAACAGATAACCAGATATGTATAGCAGATAAATCATATTTAATTAAATAACGCAACTAATATTCGACACAAATATGCTTACAGGAAATCTTTGTATTACTTGGGATTGGCGTTGTTATTTGAGCTCGAAATGGACTCGCTTTGCCCGCTTTTGGGTACCCCACCCCGTCAAAATCGCAGAACTTATTCCCCGAGGGGCGTGTGACCCGTCATTAGATTCCTCTGAATAAACCCAGCACAAATATGTGACTCCCACCCCATACAACGGAAACCCGAACCCGCAGGAGCCGTTTAAAACACTCTAACTCTTTACAAAACTTGTGATGGGCTCGCCCAAGAGCCCTCCTTTCCGTTTTGTTGTCCAAAAATGGACCTGTTAGACATCGAAGTACTCGGATGGACACGCTGAGTCCAAATCCGAGACCCATTTGGTAGTCTGGCCATCATCGAGGGAATGGAACGATCTTTTCGTACCCGCCGCCTTCGTATGTTTACATATGCCGTGTCTCTTCTTGAAGCCCACATCTAAGTGCATAGGAATATATACGTTAAGATCGATATTAAATTTATCCAAGTATTATATAAAACTTGTTAGTTGGACTTTGATGTCCAGCGGTTTGCGTTTGTTTACTATCAATAACGAGTTGGTTTAAGCTGCATCTGTAGAGCAAACAGGCACCTTAAGCTGCCTTTTCATATTAACTTTGCATAGAGTCGAAACTTTAATATTAACTGAGAGCGCTTATCAGTAGAAATTGATATTAAATTAATGTCTGTTAGCTGGAACTTCCTATTAAGTTGGTGGTTACTGAGCAGTTAAGTAAACAAGCTGGATCTCTAATTTCGGTACGTTAAGTATAAACGCTATATTAAATCTGTATAAAGTTTTGGAGTTTTGTATTAGAAGTTTCGAGAAACTTCTTATCAGTAACATTGATAATATGAAGTTTATATTAAATTTGTTTGGACGGTCGGAGCATTCACATCTTTGAGTAAATATTATTGCCGTATCAAGTTACATTAAACTGAAATTACATCCATATTAAGAGCTTACTCGCACTTATGTAAATACTGGTTTCATATTAAGTTACTGGAAGTTTGAAAAGTTTAGTTTGAAGTATAAATCTTTTATATAAATTTTATTATATTAAGATGGCAATAAATCATATAAATTGCCCATAAAAATGGTCCGAAATTTACTGAAAATCGGACTGATAAGAAGGTTTGCTTTTAGGATCAGAATTTGGGGTCAAATCATCCCAAAAGTGCTGACCAAGCACTTTTGGTTCGTCCATAAATCATATTCAAATTTTTGAAAACGACAGTATTTAAGCAGAGCTGCACGAGCTCTGCAGCGTTCAGTCTGACTTCGGCAGCGCAGAGTACCGTCGTTTTGTAGACTGGCTCTGCAGTTTTTCGATTTTACTTGCGATGCAGTTTATTAATTTATTGGTTCTTGCTGGCTTACTTCTTTTGGCTTTACCGATGGTGCTCTTGCGATTGGACGGACGAGCGATGGACGTCGACCGACTGGACTCATGACCATAAGTGTGGACAGGGAGGCCGAATAGGGTAGTATTGTATTCTAGATGATAGATTAAAGAGACATGAAGCTTAGCAGTTAGCCTGTAGGGTTGAATAATATTGATTTAGGATTACTAACGTATAGCGTTTCGTCTCCCCTGTCCATACTTTTGCTTTATACGTTAGCTCTGCCCGTTCTAGCTTGTCCCGCGGACCCTCATCTATAGATAGCCACTCATACGATGTAGTTGGAAAGCCGACGTCATGCTGAACCTCCCTCGGCCGATGAGTTAAGGCATAAATAAACGCGACACTCGCGTATAGACTCGTTTTACATGATTTCTTGAGTCGAGTTAGGAACTAGGATATCATTCCTGATCCGACCGAGGTTAAATAAATAAATTTTTGATTGATTATTAGCCGTTGGACTCTTTATTGTCCTTGGCCATGTCACTCGCGTTAAGCGCTCATAAACGATTTTACTTTTGTTGATGATGCGATTTGTGAAACATGCATCCGTCGGCATACTTTGGTATTTTGATTATTGGAAACCCAGGACAATTATTCTTGGTTGGATCAAATTACCTCGGGAACTTTGTCGAGGAATCAAATGCTCAAAATGTTTAAATTGAGTCGAGAATTTTCGCCTACCCGCAACTGGGCGCACCGACCCAACGCCCTGTGAGCAAGACAGCTCACTTGGAGTGAAAATTTGGTATTTCTTATGAATCACTTCGGCAATCTGGCTACAATTTTGCCCGAATCTAGGCTATTTATGATCCCAGCTATGAATTCACCGTGTAGAACCCTCAAATATCTTATTGGAATCACAAACCCGACGACCCTGAAGGGGCTCGCCCCCACCGAAAACATATATCTGGAAATATTTTAAGATTCCCTCCAGGAATTTGCTGAAACTTTCGCCGTTTCTTCGTAGATATGTCAGCTACAGAATGCGAATCTAACATCTGGTTAAACTGAGTCGGAATCACAAACCCGACGACCCGACAGGGGTCAGCCCCTACCTAAAACTTCAAATGTTAATAACTCAAAATTCCCTCCAGGAAGTTTGATGATTTTTATCAAACAAATAGAGGCCCGTTAGGTCTTCCATTTGAGCTATCGAGCCCGGCAAAGCCATGGCCCGTTCGAAAATTGCGTAAAATATGGACCCGAGCAGCGCAAAAGCCGCTCAGGGCCTATACAGATTTCATAGATTCCTTCACATATGGATGTAGTTTCATAGTATGTTTTGGTTTGGCTTCACCATATATTTCTGTCATATTTCTGAGCTTCTCTCCTCTGTATATTCACATCAATGCAGCACAAATGCTATCGGAGTCGCGAAACTCCGATATGCTACTGTCTCAAAAGCAATATCAACTTTACCAGACTTGATATTTATGTTGCAAATGGCAACGTTTTTGTGTACAAAATTTGACGATATCGCTAAACGCGATATCGAGTCTATTGGATCTCGACCCGACGTACCAATTTTTGTGAGCACCATTGAACCGGTCCTAATACACTAATTAAATCTTTGTACCAAGTAGAGCACTTTTCGAGAGCCGTTTCCAAGTTAAATTAGCCTAGGTTCTAGCAGCCTATAGTGCTGATGACCTACAAGGCATCACCACTTATACTTCTAGCTTCAGACAAATTTGTAGGTATCTGAATGCAATTTTAACCCTTGCCGCATGCCCTGAAGTCGGCATGAAATTTGTACAATGATAACGTATAGCCACTCAATTGGCAACAATTAATCGGACTCAGAGAATTTATTGGTTGTACCGTGAACTAGGGACTCGCCCAAGCCCCAGATTAGTGCCGCTACGTAGTAGCTATTGCTTAACTCATTATTGCTCTTACTGAAACAAGAACATTACAATAAATGCTTCATTCATTTTAATAAAAGTAATCTAAGTTACGCTATATACTCTTGAATAGAATTATACATATAATATATGTAAACATATATACACATATAGATCATGAAAGCTATATATATGTATATATGGAAGTTCGAATCGTGGAAGCTGACGGACTCTCTACTACAATCATTTCACTGCTCAGATGCATGTTCGATCAGTCCTTCTGTACTGTCCGTGTTCACCATCGAACGTCAGAGTCATTTGAAGAGTAAACAGGCGTGCGGGCTCAATTATGTCTCCCATTATGTTCAACTACGCCGTAGATTGGGTGATGCAGAATTCTATACTCTCTGGGCAGTAAACAATATATTGATAGACACGAAGATGGCATACAACGCTACACTACTTCCATTACGTATTTTAGAAGTTAAAAATGTTGGCTTCATTGTTTTAAAAGTAAGCTGGGTGTATCGCTATATCAGTGAGGCGTCAGCTGGTGCTATAAATGCTAAATTGTGGATGTTTGGCATTTTTCAACTAGTTGCACGATTATGGCTTGATGCCCATGGGGCTATAGATTTTTTCATACACGTTGGGTAGCTGGATACGATTAATGCAATTGTGCTTACGTTGAAAAAATATACAACAAGTTCTGTGGCCCTACAACGTAATAACTGTTTTCTTAAAGTTATTATTTCCATGAAGATTTCCTTGTGATTTTATAAATTTTAAATGCTACTTTCTACGTTGTTGTGTGATTTGGTTATCAATAAGAAGTCCTGTATTATTTGAGGAAAAATTCTACTCGAAGTAACCGTGAAGCAGAAAACTTGTACCAAGAAATAAAAAAGCGAGCTGTTTCCAAAAAATCTCAGCTCACGCGGTTGGTGTAAAATATTCTATCAAAACCCGTATAACACTGTCGCGTGTATCGTGGAATTAACGAAAAAATACAGGTGTCACAAAATTTACCTGTTGTCAACACCCTAATGGATTCTAAGTAAGTAGGCCTCACCTTTTCCACTTATCCCTGTGCTTCCCCTCCACATTTTCAACATTTGTAAGAAGTCATCAATATGTGCTGAAAATTACAAAGTTTCTCCTTAGCGTAGTGCGGGCGATTTATTGTTTACCGTGGCTTTAAAAAGGGCTTAGTGAGCTAAACTTCGAATCTCAAAACAGGCAATGAACACAGACTGCGAATCAACAAGTGAATTAATGCTGTTAGGCAGTACTCAGTAGCGTTTAATACTCAAAGCTGCTTTATGTTGAGTTCTCACAGGTATGTGACGATTAACTGATAAAGACACACATGGCAGTATAGTTTCTCGCAAGTTGCAAACCAGGACTCGTTGGATTGTACCTTAAATAACGCCATAGCTAACAAATCCTGGACTACGTAATGCTTCAAAAATTATTAATATGCTAATGTTTGCTTATTTACCGTTATTTCTTCGTATCATATAAAAACAATTTAGCAGAGGGCGAAAAATATATGGTGGGAAAATACAAAGATCTACGCAAAGTTACCTGAGCGATCAAAAACACAGAATATATTTCGTTTTGTGCAAAGTGTTTCAGTTATGTTTGTTAGCTAATTTTGACTAGATATGTAAAGCTTTTAGTGCAATATATATGCACCATGCACATATCAAAATGTCTCTAAAACGGGACTTCCATTCTAGCAAAAATTAACCGGAACCCGAACTATAATAATAGCAACAATCATAATAGAGTCGTAACGTGATACACTACATGAACCTCCTCCCTATCGCAGAGGCCGTCCTCGGTCCCAAGAAATAAATATTACCAAATGGCAAATGTTACTCTACCCGTTTTCGTATTTTTTCTAGCCATTTTTGCGTTTGACGTTGACGAGCGCCTGCTCATATTTGTTTTCGCCGCTTCTTCGTTCCACCATGTCGCTGTGAACTTGGTAGCTCGGAGCTTGTGCTACGTTGATTCATCTATGATGCGATGTATGAAGGATCGACTATGAAATCCGAACCCTGCGCTATACCTTGTGATACTTGAGCTTGGACTGCACTAATGTCTGACTCCAGCGATTAATTAAATTCGGCATTAGGTTGTTCGTATATACGACTAATATTGGAAGAATACGGTTGTACCGATCTGACAAAAATTGCAATTTATATGCTGGAATCAAAAAAGAACGTTTTCAATTTTCCGCCCACGGTGGCAAATCAAGTTCAGGTTTAAACGCGTTTAGTCGTAAATCACGTTGAATTGCTGTCGCTTCCTGCTGTATTGAGAATGTGATTGGCCGAAAGAATACCAAACACTTTGCAAAACGTTGTAACTTGAAAGTTTGTGGCTGAATCGGCCTTTTGTAACGATCGCACGGATAAGTGAGTTTCGCTGCTGCTATATGCGGTATAGTTTTCCAGTAGAAGATTGTGTCATAAGGATTAAATGTATTATTTCCATGGGTAAGATAACGCACTGGTGCCACCAAAATTGTTGAGATAACGCTGTGACCACAAGGATTCATGGCAAGACGGCCGTAGTGGAGGGCGGAGATCGACGTCAGTTGGCGAGATTGGACGCGCCCTCGGTTTATGGTTATTCTGTGACCTCGGATCTGGATAGACTGTTGGTAAATATTTCTGTTTCTGTGGCACTTTTCTATACCAAACGATGTTCCAAAGACCGATTTAATGATATTGTAGATGGCAGGCAGACGCACACCGGCACAGAACTGGCGTTCTTCGTCTGGCTCCAACAAATCAATAATTTCATCCTGTTCACTTTCACTGTACATAATAGTGTAGCGATTGTTACAGTTAGAATTTTATGAATC
Organism: Trileptium ribeirensis; assembly: GCA_030248225.1. Lineage (NCBI taxonomy): Eukaryota > Metazoa > Nematoda > Enoplea > Enoplida > Thoracostomopsidae > Trileptium > Trileptium ribeirensis. The sequence goes on along the minus strand of JASANE010005299.1, from coordinate 15,760 downwards.
AAAATTGTATGCCAATATTATAGCTATTTACGTTAGTAACCAATAGTATAATTAACACACGGTTGCTATATAGCTGAAATATATAAATACATACGGATATATAGGAGATATAAATATAAACTTCAAGCGTCATAAATTGTTTTATAGAAAATATATGTAGTTAAGTCTTGTTAATATTTCCTCGAACGTAAATCATAAAAATCATTTTGAGGGCATTTACTCGTTTTATTACGCTCGATTTTGATAACCGATTTCTTGTTTCTCCATTTGATTGGTTTGACAGACTTCTTGCAAAACAATGAGCCAAATTAGACCGGTGTCTGTACAGATCGACTGTCTTCGAATATCGGAAAACAACAAAATTCCTCAACAACATTGGCTCAGGACAAGTCAACTTGTACCAATTTTAACATCAGACAATAGTGAAAACTAATGACAAAATTCTGAAATCGCCCGCGTTTCGATATCTCAGGAGCTAGTGACTGGAATCAACTCCTTTGCGCAAGACCTATCTGCAGATACGTAAACCATACGTGTAAAGGTACTTACTCGCTAAGCCAAATAACTATTTCTGCTTCATTAGAGCTATATAACTGTATATTTATAGTGTCTCCTCGGGAAGCGCGGCGAAACAAATGTTCGTGGCTGTGACGTTTTGTTCCAATCCACTAAAATTTCATGCGGATATTCAAACAAAAATTTAACAGAAGCTTAAGGTACTGCCCAACTCGTATTATGAGTTACAGGTTGGTTTTGCTCTTTCCAGGCATGAAAAAATTGATTTATTTCAATTTGACTAATATAAATTTGAATTAAAGTTACAAAAACATTTTTATATCTGCCAAATCACCAACAGCCTTCCACATAATGTCCACGGGAGTATTTCAATAAAATGATTTCGATTTACCGAATATGCTGCAACAGTATTATTAGAATGAGTAGGACTGAGTACGGCGGCATAGAGCCGAGATATATGCTCAACTCGGCCAGCTCTAAATTAAACATTCTGGAGTGCAGATAGTATTAAGACACACTGCCATTTAACTGTCCTACAAAACCGCACGAATTCTATGCGTTGTTTTCAAAGCATATATTTCGTAGCATTCAAAAGTACATAAATCAGACCAGAAGGCTGGGAGATTTTCATTTGGTTGAACAAAAGTGTTGGTTAGTAGTTTAACTAAAATATTGCGCATTAATTAAAGCTTCGAAGATACGCGCTATAAGAAATAAATATTTTGGATATTATAAGCAAAGATCAAGCCAAGGCCAGAACCTTTCAGTAAAGTAAACGGTGGATCAGCTTTTTCATTTGGCAGCAAATAGCAACTATATAAGACCACCAGGTGACATCGTATGCGTAATAGATTTAACGCCTGCGAAGTTAACTCCGGCGAACATTTCTATGTATTTATGAAAGTAGTACATACCCAGGTTTTACGCAAAATTTTCTAGGCGTAGATTTTAAGTTTTTAACACAAACACGCTTTTAAGACTAATTTAAATAAACGCGAACACAGTACTTGCCAGCTATCACAGTCGTGTTTGGAAAAATCAAACACTTTTAGAAAAATATTTACCTATCCGCGAACATGTCTCGAACAAATTTCAAACAGCTCTCAACAAACTGTAAAAGCTTGCGCTAAAATTTCGAACAAAATTCGAGCTTGAAATTTTTCAAACGAACGTCGAATAAGCGTCGATAGCAGTATTAGCCAATAGCACTCATTTCTGGCAAGTACCGAAGGTTGCTTTTGTCCATTACTATAGGACAGACAAGGTGGAAATAAAGCACATAACTCACTGCGAAAAACATGTAGTATTATAATTGTTTTCATTTTCGGATAACCTACTGGCTGCATAAGATGGCGGATTGGTAAAAATTGCGGTCGATACTGCTGCTGAGGTTTCCATTTCCTGAAAACAACTTTTGTAAAATTGTTTTTTAATTAGTTACGCAACAAGTTATATACAAAAATCGGATCACATTGCTTTTTCGTCGTGAACACGAAGTAAACAGCTTTAGCAGTAAACTTCTGTTGGAAAATGTTTTTATGTTGATCATTCCACTTCTAGTAATTTAAAATGGCAGTTAATAATTGAAAATAAGTTTATTATGGCTTACAAATATATAGGATATAATTACTTTGGTTTCAGTCTTACGAAAGCCCTCTTATTCAATTGACCATAAAACGTCGCCTACACGCAAAAACTAACTCATGTGAAATGATCGACTGCGAAATGTATGCAAGAGAGTATCAAAAAGATATGAAACACGAATTTAGGTTCTGGTAAAATTAGGAATTCAGATTTCTTGTTAATCCCTGGCATATGATATTGTACAGATCAGGGAATAACTGCACAGAACTTTGACAGCACCGGCAATGTAAATTTTAAGCTAAACAGAACCTGGTCTAATAAATCTATATGGGAAAATCAATCAAGCATTAAATAAAGAAACGATAGCGAATGTGTTGAAAACAACGGCTGTGCTGCCCTTAAATACATTAATGTGATAATTGCCTTTCAAGCACGTGTAACTAGTAACTCTATCGAGATTGCAAACGTAGTGAAGGATAGATGCACCTACGCGTTTTGCGTGCACAACCAATCACCTCTCGATAGCATAAGTCGATATGCTATGTGGATATCACACAATACCACACAAGTAAGAGCAAAACAAACACCGGCAATAAGTTTCACATGTTATTTACGCTAGGAAGCGTCATTAGTTAGCTAGTTCAAACAAATAAAATTTTTCGGCTTCACGCACGCCGTAAGAGACTGGACATCCACATAAGTCCCAAATTGACAAAAATCGTAATGGCTAATTTTACGACCTCTTTTTTTGGGGTAGCGTCGTGGCTCCGTGTTCGAAGTTATGGCCAAATTCTTTTCTATGCAGGATTAGTCAGGTCTACACAACATTTTTAATTGCACGATTTTCAAATCTACTCCAATCATGGAGAGTCACAGCTGTCGATATGGCATGAACCCCAGTTTTACCCCCCCCGACCAAATTCTTTTTTTGGTCATTGCTCGTTACTTATGCATGGTGCATAAACGTTGTTCATATATCATACCTGTCCCCTGGGTGCCTTTTGAAAAAAATATTAACGCAGGTGCTTGCTGTTACCCCAGCGCTAGGGTCAAAAGGTCGATTTTAGCACATTTGATTACCCCCCCCCCGACCGTTGCTAGTTAGGGGTATGGTGGAGTCAGTAGAAGTCAATTAATTTGTCTGTTATGGTTCTTTCCAATCACGAAGCGAATGGTGAAACGACTTGAGCTCTATCTCGCGCCCGACCTGTTGATCTCAGGCTGTTACCCACCCCCGACCACCACCAAAATGTGGAAAAATTGAACATATGATGTTATTTCGAGGAAATTTCACGCTTTTGGTTCATAATACATTGTGGCAATACATTTGGACGACATATGTCGCAAAATTATTTTATGAAAAAATTCTAAATTTACCCCCCCGACCATGGTCTCAGGCATGTACACTGGCAGTTGATATGGGCTGCCATTTTGTACCCCTCATAGTGGAAATTGTGGTATAGAATATCTTACATACCGTTTTCAAGTTAACTATGCTGGTTAAACACGGTCGAATTGGCCATTTCACATTTTTACCTCCCCCCGCCAAATTTTACCACCTCCGACCACCAGCTACTTCCGGCATTCTAACATATCTGGCAAAGGGTATGTTGTGAATTTTTTGCGTAACACTTCCCCCAGGCTAAACTATCGATATAAATAGCTACCGTGTATGGCCACTTCGTTACCATTTAATAACCGGCATAAATCGGCAACCCCCGTGTTTTAAAAGTGTTAAATTTGACCCAAGAATAGGCATAAAAAGCTTAATTTTTGATCCGCATAACGTCATTTTGACCGCGCTGACGGGCTGCACGAGATACTATCACAAAATCGAGGCTAGATGCAACCTGGAGCATACCAGAGGCCATTTTATGGTACCTTGCTGAGCAGCAGGGGGTGGTATTTGGGAAGCCATAGCATAAAAATGGTTAAAACATTTACTATAACGACCTGAAATTACGGATCCTTGACGTTTTTTGGTCATAGGGTGTAAAAATGAAGATAATCGGAGCCAAAAAAGTCATTAGTCATTTTTTCTGGGGCAAAAGGACATCGTAGCGTGAAATGACCCTTTTGAGCTTAGTATGGAAAACCGTGTCATTAAATAATCGCATTTGTAACGTGGACATAGTTATCAAGTGTGGCTGCCCAGAACGTGATGTGTAGTATAATTCAGGCCGGCCAGATTGTCTATTGAAAACAGTATAAAACGTTCTTTGAAGGCACGCCGATCTTTATTTACAAGTCCAGATAGTAATGCATTAGCACGACTCAAGGAGGTGACAGATGGTTTGCCCAAGTGACTGGCTGCAAGAAAAACAAATTTCGATCGTGGTCGATAGTACAGGCGATTTATTCTTCAATTTTTTAACGATGCCTCGATATGGTCTGCAGCCTCACAAGATGAATCGTAGTGTGCACTTACCAATCAGTTCGTTCAACATCATTTGAGCGTATTGGTTACGTCGCACAGTAACATGAAATGCCATCATTTAACTTTTTTCTGTATTGTTTTGGAACACAACAATCAGAAATCCACCAAAGCATAAGTTCCTTGCTACTATCAAAGAAATCACTAATAGTATAATGTATATAGATGTTTAAAACTTAATTACTAAATCTTACGCACGCTCGTGTCAGTTATATCCGTTCGCATAGTACCAACACTCAAAGCATGTTCTTTTACCAGATTCTCGTGTTTCTTGTCTTCCACTCTCAACGCAAAATTTTGAGATCGTGACGAAACAGGACTAATCTGCAAAAATAAAAAATCATAAAACGTTAAGAGACCGAGTAGCAATATTTAATAATAAAATAATCAGTATCCTTCTAATAAGATCTTGTAAGTTAAAAGCACATCGAGTTAGTATAAGTTTTTTTATGGTTTTATTGAAATGGAGCCATCGTAGCAAGCGAAGTCTCCTCAAATGCCGCATAACTATTATGCAAAATTTTTTTGAAGGTCTATTTCCTTGCTTCGTTAGATTCATAGATTTTCGCAATTATTGTTTATTCAACGCCTAGTGTGATGTTGTTGTGCACATAACTTTGTGTCTACTGTGCTCCATTGATTTACTATCTAAATTCTCACACAAACGACTCGAATTTGAGACTAATTTATTTTGGCCATGTGGGCTCACCCAACATTTTAGGTTGTTATTTTAACAAGAAGCATCGCATTGATGAATAGAGATCATAATAGAACGATGACAGAAGTGATCATAGGATTATAGTTATTTAACCACTTGGTTTCGATGTATTTATTTACCCTATATTTGTTGTATGTTATTAACACTGCGGGATGGAATCGCAGCTAAATTTTAGCACCCAAGTTCAGTTTTGCTAATTTTTAAATAATAAACGTATGTAAAAAATTACAATGACCTTATATCTTTTAGGTTTCTGAATACGACAAAAGTACTGTGTATGCGTGGTACGCATCAAATAAGGCAAGTGCAAAGGCCCTGCAATTCAAAATAACTCTTCAAACCCTAAATTTGTTTCTAAAAATAATAATTCCTAGTTTTCCTATTTATGATAATTGGAAGAAGACATAAGGGTGTGATATTTAGTTAAAATGGTTGTAGCAGTGCATTGCAGGTGTATTGTTTTTGTTGGACTTTCAAGGACCGAATTTAGCACGCTGTAGCGTGACTACGCACGGACTAGCTGCACTCGCTCCGTTTCTCCTCGCTGTGCGAGTGACTGTTATACCCATGCTCCGGTGTCTCCAACATGAGAAATGGAGGACCTTTTTTCAAAAAAAGTTCGGTTATCTTTGGTAAAAAAAGGATATCCCGATAATACTTTGTGATTCCTTGATTAATGTTTCATGAAATATTTTGGACTCCACCATGCTCAATGCCTACTGTCAAATTTTGCTGCTAGTCTCCGATTGATAACGTACTACACACCCCACCCCCCAGCTGACTAAAAAAATTGACAATAATGTGCTAAAACCACAATCTAATTACAAAAATTAAAAAGAACTGAATTTATAAAATTTTTATATTTCGAAACCCCTTGAATGAAACAATGGCGCCCCTCAATTTTAAGCCCGTTAGCAAAATACGGCGTTTTCTGCTACCAAAGCTGGCTAGGCTCTATTCATGCCTACGGCAAAATTTTCAACAAATGAAAAAATCAAAAGACAACTATGCGTAATCAACGAAATTATAGACATCTCGGAACTTATGTGTAAAGATGTACCGGGGCATAGTAAATTTGTTACCAGATTGTTTATCTGTTCTACTAATTAAAAAATATTTTTTCTGAAACAGTAGCCCCGGCGCCTAAATTTTACCTTTACCGGGGCCGATGCTTCGACATTGCCCCGGCCCCAAGGCAACAAATTTAGCCCCGGGCAGGGGCAATGTCGAAGCACCGGCCCCGGTAAAGGTAAAATTTAGGTGCCGGGGCTACTGTTTCAGAAAAAAAATATTTTTCAATTAGTAGAACATAAACAATCTGGAGCTTTAGCTGAAGGTATAATGCTTGCTACTACCTAGGACAGTGCAAATTCCACAACTTTCCTGAAACCGTGAACTTTAGCTGTGAAATTGTTTTAATGCATGATACAAAAATATGGCAAATTGTTCAATTTATTTTCACATGATAATCTTGAAGAATAGTAATTAAACAATGATTTGGTTATTGGTATACTTGCATACATGCCGACAATGCACACACCCTCGTGGGGGTAGAACCCCGCTCGATGGAGTAACCCCCGGTAGCCGGAGAAATTTTTGTGGGGGGTGGTCGGTACGGTAGAGTGGACCTTTTTTTGGTGGCCGGTGTCAAATTTGCGCCTATGAGTGCACCTCACTCCGCGGGGCGGGGGTTCGGATTGCCATGGGAGATTTTACTTCCTTCCACCCCCTGTCGGCATGTATGTATATGTGGTATATATATGCTCTATATGCGCTGCAAAATCGAACACATAGTACTTTTCGGCTAGCCCCGGTCTCGGCTCCGGCCCCTGCCGGTACAAGCTTAGCCCCGGCCCTGTGGGCAAGCCCCGGTCCCAGCGACGGTAGAATTCTTGTCCCGATACAACACTACTTATGTGCTATGTTACCACCATAATAACGACACGCTCAACACCATAAAACGTATGCATTTATTAAAATAAACCACAAAATGATGCTATATTAAATAGAGATTGCTTAAAATTACAATGCTAATATACGTAACAACGTAGTCTGAACTTCCAACGGTTATTCTTTATTTCATGCATAATATCTGGCGTTTTAAAATATTTCCAAAAATACCTAGTAAATGTAAATTTCGTTGTCGTAAAAGTCATTAGCACGTGTATCCATACAACCTCGCTTTCCCCATAGCGTAGGGGATAGCGGGGATATGCGCTCGTCATTCCGAAGGGAAGAAAATGGCAAACACTTCTCCCGTAAACGATGAGAAAAATATATTATGTAATATTATCACCCAGTAGCTTTCATCTGATGTGCAATCATGTGAGTACACATGCGGGTAAACGTTTCCAGCTGATATACTATTGAATACGTATGTATCTGCACTTGCACATAACGAAAAGATGGCCTCAATTCTATTGAGATTATCGAAAGCCAAAATGAAAAATTAAAAATATTTCGTATTAATCCGGGAGCTCATGGGACAATGTTTATCAATATTCAATACTAAAACTGATATTTGTTGTATAGTTTTGACAATCAATGCTTTCATATCTACAAGACGAAACGTCAAATATAACACCACCGTGCCCCATTAAAAAGTGCATATCAGGGAATAACCGGAACCGAAATTTGCCGGAACCGGAACCGTCCATTTAAACCGGATCCGGAACTTGATCTTCGAAATTTATATATAGTAAAACAGATGAAGGAAGAAATGAAGGTATAGTGGATTGAAAATGCATTAATAATAACTTTTACATTAAACTTAATGTTTTGCGATGGTATTATTGCCTTTCTGAAACTTTAAAGAGACTGAGGAAGCTAATAATGTTTATTTATCGATTAAATATGTCGATTTTTCGATACCCAGAGCAAAAAATGCCTTCCACAGTACACCATTGCGTATACTGCGTCAAATCGAATATGCTTACATAGCTTGGAGCGTAGAATACACACTTTCGCTCTGTCTCCAGTCGCCTTCCTTTACTACACATATGTTTGTTACATGTTCTTATGTAGGAAACTTGAAATTATTGGTTTATATGATTCTAAGAGAAAATAATACATAGAAGGTAATTTTCTGATCAGTGGTCAGGGACACTGTTTAGGCTAGCGTTGGACAAATAGTGCCCGTTAGTTAGATGATAATGATGATAACGTTCTAATTAAAATGCTATAAATGAGACACGCTGTGATGCTGCTCACACAGTTTCAATAAACACAGTTCTTTGCCAAGAAAGCAGTTTCTAGCTGCGTTGCAGATAACGTTAGTCTACTTCAATTTAGACTGATTTCCCAGTTTACAAGCACATTGGCGGGTTCTTGACGCAATTTATGCTATCCAAACATTACCCAACGTAATTTTGCGTAAGCCATACTTTGTTACCGAGTTGGACCGGTTTAATTGAAACGTACCCCACAGACTTCTAGATGTGTAAAATAGCTGCTACAAGCATCGACCTGGATATGATTTGTTAACAAACTCCTGCAAGTTATTATGAAAAATTCTTACTGAAATTATGTGCCCTACTTACGTTTCAAAAGGCAAATTGCTTAGTTAATCTTTTCTTTTGCTTGGTTGTATTGAAGCTTGATCATTGTATAATGTTTGGATCACAGACGAAGCAAAAAACGTGGAAAATTTCAAACAAAATTTTTAAACCGGAATTCCGGTTCCGGTATGGTTTTTGCCCTTTGCCGGAACACGATTTTCGCCGGAACCGGAATTCCGGTTACTCCCAGGTGCATACAACTTAAAATCCCGAATTTTCGCCAAATTTGGTAAACCACAAAATCTTTCTTGGTTTCCCTAATTTATGGACACCGTATCAAATTTCAGTTCCTCGTTGCTCGCACGTATTGGTAGATTTTTGGTTTATTGATGTGTCCTGGTTCAATTCCCTGATATAAAAAGTTTTACTAATTTGATGTAACAAAGCATAAATTACGCAAGAATTTGGTTCAAAATAACGTTTAGATTTCAGAGACGTGTTGATACGTAGTGGTTCTGAAATTTATTATTTTAACAATGACAAAACACGTTGTTTTTCATAGTAAACATTCTTCGAACACTCGGTAGTCAAGGACTACATCGCCAATAGCACAGCGATGTGAAAGATGCGCACATAACGGATTAACAAAACAGTATCGGAAGACTATGCTACGAAGAACGTGTGAGAGACAAACGAACGTACGTCCTCTACTACGTGTCTCTGTCTTTAATTTCCTGATATAAAAAGTTTTACCTAATTTGATGCAAAAAATCATAAATTACGTAAGAATTTGATTCAAAACAACGTTTAGACTTTCAGAGACGTATTGATAGTGGTTCTGAAATTTATTATTTTAACAATGACAAAACACGTTGTTTTTCATAGTAAACATTCTTAGAACACTGGGTAGTCAGAGGCAAAATTTTGCAAATAGCACAACGACATGAAAGATGCGCACATAATGGATTAACAAAACAGTATCGGAAGACTGCACTACGAGGAAAATGTGAGAGACAACCGAACGTACGTCCTTTACTACGTCTCTATCTGCTTTGGAAACGACAAAATGCGCTCTGCTAATAGAATGGCTTTACGAACGAATGAATTAAAAACACTTACTTGGTTAGCCCTTGATCTCAGATTATATGGAAAACTTCTGCCTATAACAAAAATGATTACATTTTAAAAAGTATATATATTAATCAAACATAGAAATCACAGTAAACCTTAGGACAACAGGGTTGCTGAAAAATTGCTATTAACACATACGTACATATTCATGTTGGACAAAAATCATTTAAGTTGTGAAAAGAAGAAAGGCATACTGGATATGAGCAGATACTACGGGAAAAGCATTCAGGCAACCCAATTGTGAGTGCTGAACTAATATCAATAGAAAGTAGCAATGGAACTTGCAAAATAGGCTCGCGTTTCAAATCAAAATAGCTGCCTTTGAGGTGATTAGTCACTGCTTTTCTGTCCTGCCTGTCAAGCTTTAGCGCATTTCTCCACCCTAACCATCCTAATATTAACTGTTTGACACAGCTACAATTATAGACACATAAACGGAGCATACATACCATCCAGGAACCAAAATTCCGGTTACGGTTACAGTTCCGCCAAAAGTTTTAGTTCCGACTAATTTTTTCCGAAATCGAGGTTTTGGTTTCATGTCATTTAGACATATGCATGGTGAAACTAGAAAAGAAATTTTTTCGATTGCAAATGTAAATTGTCAAACAAATCAAGCCATAAACGTGGCTTGATTCTTTGTGCTATTTGTATAACATAAAAGTAAAATATTTTCAGCGTTTGTATTGGATGAGGTACCACTGATAAGCTATTTAAATTTTACAGCGGCCGCTTCTCGGTCTCTACGAAAAATTTGTAACGCAGAGGGAGACAACGCAAATCTATCAAACATTAACATATATATTGAAAATCTGAGTGTCAACGAAGAATTATTAATTTTCATTTAGTAAAATTTGTGATTGTGTTCAGTGCGATTCAGTTTGTATATTTCGCTTGTGCAATCCATACCCCAAACTTGCAACGTCCAGAGTCATGTCTTCGATAACTCAAATGAAGGCTTGTAATCGCAAATATGCCCTTTAGCAAACACGAAAACGGATTTCAACTCCTACCCCGTAAAGGTGGGCAGAAGGGCTCGGGTAGGGTCGAGAAGGTTGATATACAAGTTCTTTGCAATGAATTCCTTGACGATTTTTTCGGTTTGGCTCATGATTCGGACATACTATATAAATAAAATATATTTTGAGCCTCAAAACATAAATTTTCGTACAACAGTGCAGCAAATTTGCTAAGACTTATTTTCAGAAGCAGATTTGACTTACATCATGTTTACAGATGTCATCGCAACACACTTGAAGTTATTAACAAAACTTTGAGTTTCAAATGTCATAACGGGACACGGTTGCACTATGCCACTTCCAAATGCAGTCTCCATACGACCACACCTAGAGCTAGATTTTACATTTTTCTCGGTCGTACCCGAGAATCTACATAGCTTAGCACGTCGAATGCCGCCCGGTTAGTTACGCACGTCATTTACGTGGTGCTACCTTTGAGGTGTCCAGGGAGGCTGGCTCTGTCGTCTGCTCGCAGGTCAAGGAATCCATAGGTACAACTACTCCCTATTAGATATGGTCTCACCTGGATGTTTGATCAATTCTCGTCAATCCTCAAACAACAGCAGTGTGGTGCCACAAATTTGAACTACATCGAACCCCGGAACTCTCGCACTCCAATTATTCAACATTACAGTTGTGTCTGTTCATTCGGCAACGAAGCACGCTGAGGCTTGAGACTATTTGACATCAGGCCTAAACACGGTTTGTTGACTGAGGCGACGATTTCAAACCCCGAAGAACATATCGCTAAAATTACCATCAATCAACACAGGGACACAGCGAGTTTTCATCAATCAACTAGCCAGGGAGTAACCGGAATTCCGATTCCGGTTCCGGCGAAAATCGTGTTCCGGTTGCGGTTCTGGCAAAGGGCAAAAACCATACCGGAACCGGAATTCCGGTTTAAAAATTTTGTTTGAAATTTTCCACGTTTTTTGCTTCATCTGTAATCCAAACATATGTAATATATATTATACAGGATGTAATATATATTATACAATGATCAAGCTCCAATACAACCAAGCAAAAGAAAAGATTACCTAACCAATTTGCCGTGTGAAACGTAATTAGGGCACATAATTTGAGCAGGAATTTTTCATAATAACCTGCAGGATTTTGGTAAATCAAAGTCAGGTCGATGCTTGTAGCAGCTATTTTACACATCCAGAAGTCTGTGGGATACGTTTGAATTAAACCGGTCCAATTCGGTAACAGAGTATGGCTTACGCAGAAGTACTTAAGTACTTAGGATATGTTTGGCTAACATAAATTGCGTTAAGAACCCGCCAGTGCGTTTGTAAACTTGGTAAATCAGTCTAAATTGAAGTAAACTAACGTTATCTGCAACGCAGTTAGAAACTGCTTTCTTGGCAATGAACTGTATTTATTGAAACTGTGCGAGCAGCATCACAGTGTGTCTCGTTTATAGCATTCTGATTAGAATGTTATCATCATTATGATTTAACTGACGGGCACTGTTTGTCCAACGCTAGCCTAAACAGTGTCTAAGACCACTGATCAGAAAATTACCTTCTATCTATCATTTTCTCTTAGAATCATATAAACCAATAATTTTAAGTTTCCTACAGAAAAACATGCAACAAACGTATGTGTAGTAAAGGGAGGCGACTGGAGACAGAGCGAAAGTGTGTATTTTTCGCTTCCAAGCTTTGTAAGCACATTCGATTTGACGCAGTATACGCAATGGTGTATAGTGGAAGACATTTTTTGCTCTGAATGTCTAACAACCGACATATTTGATCGATAAATAAACATTATTAGCTTCCTCAGTCTCTTTAAAGTTTCAGAAAAGCAATAATACCATCGCAATACATTAAGTTTAATGTAAAAGCTATTTTTAATCCATTTTAAATCCACTATACCTTCATTTCTTCCATCATCTGTTTTACTATATATAAATTTCGAAGACCAGGTTCCGGTTCCGGTTTAAATCGACGGTTCCGGTTGCTGGTTCCGGTTATTCCCTGCAACTAGCATAATAATATTACACTGTATAGCAAGATAAGCTATTTACACATTCGAGTTAGCGTGTACAATAATATCGAGGGGCACAAGCAATATGAAAATTATTGAAACGCGATGGCTAGGATGTAAGTCTTCTTGGACGTACGTACACAGCCGTAAGTTAGGTCAACAACGCTCGAACTTAGAAGCACTCAGCCAACGGTTGCGCTTACCCTACTAATCACAGTGAAAATAAAGCGGATACAGCTACGACACAGCGAGATTGAGAGGTTGACGTCAAAATCCAGCTGATCACTGAATACCACTCGGTTGGTTCAGCTAGCACAGCCAATCCTATTCTACATCTACTCTACTGAAGGCGTAGCTACTACACGACCATGAGCAATACAATTTCCAAGGGTCAGTCATATTACCTTAATAACCGTAATAGATCGGCGGAACGACCGCAGTGTTACCACAATATTCAACATAACACAATTCACGATATAACGGTACAGCTTAACGGTTCAATGGTACGTGGATAGCAGGGAGTAACCGGAATTCCGGTTCCGGTTTTGGTTCCGGCGAAAATCGTGTTCCGGTTGCGGTTCCGGCAAAGGGCAAAAGCAATACCGGAACCGGAATTCCGGTTTAAAAATTTTCTTTGAAATTTTCCAAGTTTTTTGCATCATCCTGTAATTCAAACATATGTAATATATATTATACAATGATCAAGCTCCAATAATGCCAAGCAAAAGAAAAGATTAACTAACCAATTTGCCGTGTGAAACGTAAGTAGGGCACATAATTTGAGCAGGAATTTTTCATAATAACCTGCAGGAGTTTGTTAAATCAAAGCCAGATTGATGCTTGTAGCAGCTATTTTACACATCCAGAAGTCTGTGGGATACGTTTGAATTAAACCGGTCCAACTCGGTAACAGAGTATGGCTTACGCAGAAGTACTTAGGGTATGCTTGGCTATCATAAATTGCGTCAAGCACCCGCCACTGCGCTTGTAAACTTGGTAAATCAGTCTAAATTGAAGTAAACTAACGTTATCTACAACGCAGCTAGAAACTGCTTTCTTGGCAATGAACTGTATTTATTGAAACAGTGCGAGCAGCATCACAGCGTGTCTCATTTATAGCAGCCTGATTAGAAAGTTATCATCATTATGATCTAACTGACGGGCACTGTTTGCCCAACGCTAGCCTAAACAGTGTCTCTGACCACTGATCAGAAAATTACCTTCTATCTATTATTTCCTCTTAGAATCATATAAACCAATAATTTTAAGTTGCCTGCAGAAGAACATGCAACAAACGTATGTGTAGTAAATGGAGGCGACTGGAGACAGAGCGAAAGTGTGTATTCTACGCTCAAAACTTTGTAAGCACATTCGATTTGACGCAGTATACGCAATGGTGTATAGTGGAAGACATTTTTTGCTCTGAATGTCCAAAAACCGATATATTTCATCGACAAATAAGCATTATTAGCTTCCTCAGTCTCTTTAAAGTTTCAGAAAGGCAACAATACCATCGCAATACATTAAGTTTAATGTACAAGTTATTTTAATGCATTTTAAATCCACTATACCTTCATTTCCTCCATCATCTGTTTTACTATATATAAATTTCGAAGACCAGGTTCCGGTGCCGGTTCCGGATCCGGTTTAAATGGACGGTTCCGGTTCCGGTAAATTTCGGTTCCGGTTATTTCCTAGTGGATAGTATGGTACATGGTATTGGTCAATCTTCTTGTTTTATAGCTCGTGTCGGGCTCAATCTTTGAACAATGATAATATAATTCCTGATTAAATTGCTCCAAATTAAACTTCGTATTTGCTAGTTGAACACATTCAATTGTTCATTTTTACATTTGGATTTCAGTCAGGATTGGTCTCTCTCACAAGTATGATTTATCATAGATATTTGTGTGGGGCAAGTAGGCCTAGATGGTCCATTTTGCCTACTGGGAGCCTAGGCTTCCAGAAATCTTTTAGACTTTCTTACAAACTGAAGTATAGACTTAGCAGGAATAGGATCTGCGAGTTCGGTGCGATCGGTGATGCCAAAAGTGGCGAATCTCGGAGTATCGTAATATTCACAATGAAATAGGAAGTGAATAGGTGTTTATTCCGTTCGGAGACATCTTCCACATAGAGAGCTTGCCGTATGATCAATCTTGTGCACATGCTTATTTAAGAGGCAGTGCCCAATAATCATAGAGATAAGAAAACTTTCCTATTGTATTTGCTGGCGGTAAGAACAGTGGTATCTAGTAGTTGTAGCATCGTTTTTGTATGCTCCATTTGCGGTGTTTCCTCAAACTTTAATTATCTGTTCGTTCAGCCATTTTCTTGTCGTTATTCGCAAAAAGGAGTCCGAAAGGCCGATAACGGGTTCTGGACCCATAAATTGGGTATTTGCTCCCATCGTTGCTAATTCATTCATCTCCAATTTCATTTCCAGTTACATCATTGGGTCCCGGAACCCATATAAGGGTGACTTTGTCGTTTTTGCATAACTTATTTAAGTTTGTTTTACAGGTCTTTACAAGTTTTGAATTACTGTTTTCTTTTCTCAAGGCTAGTATGGATGCTTTGCTATCACAGCAGATAACTACGTCCATGTTTGCTGATCGTCTGCATAGTAGGTCTTCGGTAGCCATTAATATTGCATATATCTCAGCTTGAAAAATAGTTGCATACTTTCCTAAACTGTAGTGTTCCCGAAGATTTAGCGTTTGATTGTATACCCCTGCACCTGCAGAGGTGTTATCAGTGAGGTATGATCCATCGGTATACACTACCATGTTAAATGAATCGGTTACCGCGTTGGACCGGATTAATTCAAACGTATCCCACAGACTTCTGGATGTGTAAAATAGCT
>JASANE010005298.1:0-16895 GCA_030248225.1 Trileptium ribeirensis | reverse complement strand
AACATATGTTAACCAACATGTTAACTCATGCTTACCACCCGACATTCCTTGTGTTAATGTATGGTGGTGCTCGATTTTATAAATGTAATAATAAAGTTAAAGAACACCAACATATGTTAACCAACCTGTTAACTCATGCTTACCACCCGACTCTCCTTGTGTTAATGTATGGTGGTGCTCGATTTTATAAATGTAATAATAAACTTAAAGGACACCAACATATGTTAACCAACATGTTAACTCATGCTTACCACCCGACGTTCCTTGTGTTAATGTATGGTGGTGCTCGATTTTATAAATGTAATAATAAAGTTAAAGGACACCAACATATGTTAACCAACATGTTAACTCATGCTTACCACCCGACATTCCTTGTGTTAATGTATGGTGGTGCTCGATTTTATAAATGTAATAATAAAGTTAAAGGACAATAAAATATGTTAACCAACATGTTAAGTCATGCTTACCACCCGACGTTCCTTGTGTTAATGTATGGTGGTGCTCGATTTTATAAATGTAATAATAAAGTTAAAGGACACCAACATATGTTAACCAACATGTTAACTCATGCTTACCACCCGACATTCCTTGTGTTAATGTATGGTGGTGCTCGATTTTATAAATGTAATAATAAAGTTAAAGGACACCGACATATGTTAACCAACATGTTAACTCATGCTTACCACCCGACATTCCTTGTGTTAATGTATGGTGGTGCTCGATTTTATAATATGAACAATAAGTAAATAACAGCTTAACCGACATTCCTTGTGTTAATGTACGGTGGTGCTCGATTTTATAAATGTAATAATAAAGTTAAAAAACCACTATGTTACCACTGTTACTCTGCTTACCCCCGACTTCCTTGTGTTATGCTGTTGATTGTTGATATTATAATGCAATATAAGTTAAGGACACGAATATGTTACCACTGTTTACTGGTGTACCCCGAATTCCTTGTGTTATGTATGGTATATTAAATTTTATAATGTATATTAAGCTAAAAGAGCACTATGTTACACTGTTACTCTGCTTCACCACGCTCTTGTGTTATGTATGATCTACTCGATTTTATAATGTATAATAATTAAAGGACACAATATGTTACCACTGTTGATTAGTGCTTTCGCGACGTTCCTTGTGTTATGTATGGTGGTGCTCGATTTTATAATGTATATAAGTTAAGGACACAATATGTTACAATGTTACTTGGTGTTGCTGCCTTGTGACATTCCTTGTGTTATGTATGATATACTATTTATAGATGTATAATAAGTTAAAAACCCGACATATGTTACCACTGTTGACTCTACTTGCGCCGACATTTCTTGTGTTATGTATGGTGATGCTCGATTTTATAATGTACGATAACTTAAAGGACGCCGACTATGTTACCACTGTTACTAATGCTCCCAGACATTCCTTCTGTCGAGTGTATGGTGGTGCTAAATTTATAAATGCAATAATAAAGTTAAAGGACACCGACATATGTTAACCAACATGTTAACTCATGCTTACCACCCGACATTCCTTGTGTTAATGTATGGTGGTGCTCGATTTTATAAATGTAATAATAAAGTTAAAAAACACCAACATATGTTAACCAACATGTTAACTCATGCTTACCACCCGACATTCCTTGTGTTAATGTATGGTGATGCTCGATTTTATAAATGTAATAATAAAGTTAAAAAACACCAACATATGTTAACCAACATGTTAACTCATGCTTACCACCCGACATTCCTTGTGTTAATGTATGGTGGTGCTCGATTTTATAAATGTAATAATAAAGTTAAAGAACACCAACATATGTTAACCAACCTGTTAACTCATGCTTACCACCCGACGCTCCTTGTGTTAATGTATGGTGGTGCTCGATTTTATAAATGTAATAATAAAGTTAAAGGACACCGACATATGTTAACCAACATGTTAACTCATGCTTACCACCCGACATTCCTTGTGTTAATGTATGGTGGTGCTCGATTTTATAAATGTAATAATAAAGTTAAAGGACACCGACATATGTTAACCAACATGTTAACTCATGCTTACCACCCGACATTCCTTGTGTTAATGTATGGTGGTTTTTTTTTTTTTTTTTTGGTTGATTTTATAATTTTAATAATAAAGTTAAAGGACACTGAAATATGTTAACTTTTTTGGGTTCAATGTGTTAACTCATGCTCCCCGTTCTTGTGTTTGTTCTGTCTCTTTTTATGCATATAGTTAAGGACCCGACTATGTTCCCTGTTCTCTGCTTCCCCCGACTTCCTTGTGTTATGTTGGTATACGATTTATATGTATATAGTTACCCCTATGTTCCCTGTTCTCTGCTTCCCCCGCTTCCTTGTGTTAATGTATCATGTGGCTAGATTTTATAAATGTAATAATAAAGTTAAAGGTACACCAACATATGTTAACCAACATGTTAACTCATGCTTACCACCCGACATTCCTTGTGTTAATGTATGGTGGTGCTCGATTTTATAAATGTAATAATAAAAAAAAAAAAGCCAAAATATGTTAACCGACCTGTCTGTGCTTCCCGCGCTTGTGTTGTTGGGGGCGTTTTGTGGATGTTAACTCATGTTGCCTTTTGTGTTGTTGGCTTTTGGTGGGTTGTGCTTGTCTGTGTTGGGGTCTGTTAGTAGCAACATGTTAACTCATGCTTACCACCCGACGTTCCTTGTGTTAATGTATGGTGGGCTCGATTTTATAAATGTAATAATAAAGTTAAAGGACACCAACATATGTTAACCAACATGTTAACTCATGCTTACCACCCGACGTTCCTTGTGTTAATGTATGGTGGTGCTCGATTTTATAAATGTAATAATAAAGTTAAAGGACGCCAACATATGTTAACCAACATGTTAACTTATGCTTACCAGCCGACGTTCCTTGTGTTAATGTATGGTGGCTCGATTTTATAAATGTAACAATAAACTTAAAGGACACCGACATATGTTAACCAACATGTTAACTCATGCTTACCACCCGACATTCCTTGTGTTAATGTATGGTGGTGCTCGATTTTATAAATGTAATAATAAAGTTAAAAAACACCAACATATGTTAACCAACATGTTAACTCATGCTTACCACCCGACGTTCCTTGTGTTAATGTATGGTGCTGTTGTTCCCTTTGCCTGCTTCCCCCGCGTTCCTTGTGTTTTGTCCTGGTGGTGCTCGATTTTATAAATGCAATAATAAAGTTAAAGGACACCGACATATGTGCTTGCTTTCCTTCTGTTTGTTGGTGGCCTTTGGTCGTAACCAACATGTTAACTCATGCTTACCACCCGACATTCCTTGTGTTAATGTATGGTGGTGCTCGATTTTATAAATGTAATAATAAAGTTAAAAAACACCAACATATGTTAACCAACATGTTAACTCATGCTTACCACCCGACGTTCCTTGTGTTAATGTATGGTGGTGCTCGATTTTATAAAGAAGGGCGTTGGGGGGTGTCGGCTGGGGTGGGGGGGCAAAATGTAAATAAATAAAGTTAAAGGACACCAACATATGTTAACCAACATGTTAACTCATGCTTACCACCCGACATTTCTTGTGTTAATGTATGGTGGTGCTCGATTTTATAAATGTAATAATAAAGTTAAAGAACAACAACATATGTTAACCAACATGTTAACTCATGCTTACCACCCGACGTTCCTTGTGTTAATGTATGGTGGTGCTCGATTTTATAAATGTAATAATAAAGATAAAGGACACCAACATATGTTAACCAACATGTTAACTCATGCTTACCACCCGACATTCCTTTTGCCACACTTTGACACTGTATTTCTGCAGACTATAACCACATAGTTTCATCTTTACCATTTGAAAAATGAAATAGCTTACCATGTGCGTTCATTGAACGCATTGGTTGGGGGCATTCCAAAATTAGTGGGCATTCCAAAATCGGGATGGGGAGCATTCCAAAATTGAAAGCATTCCAAAATTAGGGGGGAGCATTCCAAAATTAGCGGGGGAGCATTCCAAAATTTCGGGGGAGGAATCATTTTAAAATTGGTGGAGCAATACAAAGTTTGGGGGGAGGAGCATTCCAAAATTGGGGAAGCATTCCAAAATTGGGGTGTAACATCACAAAATTGCGGGGGAGGAGCGTATTCCAAAATTGGGGGCATTCCAAAATTGGAGGAGAGCATTTCAGAACTGGGGGCATTCCATAATTGGGGGCATTCCAAAATTGGGGGCATTGCAAAATTGGCGAGAGCATTTCAAAACTGGGGGCATTCCAAAAGTGAGGGCATTCCAAAATTGGGGTGGAGAGCATTTAAAAATCTGGGGTATTCCTAAATTGGGGAGTTCCAAAATTGGGGAGCATTCAAAAATTGAGGTCCCGGGACCCCACTATACCAACTTCTCTGATTGAAAGTAGTTAAGTGTCTTAGGCTAAGGGATAGGCTACTACTTATGTGAAAATAGAATAAAGCAAAATATTACGCTTGTGGGGTCATGGCAACTGCAAAGTCATTGACTTTCAGTGGCCAATGTAACATATAGGCGAGGAAGTGAAATGCATGCTATACTGTTCTCGATATACTAAGCCTAAGTCTTAGTCGTAGCATAAGCTAAGGTCCCTAGATGAGCCATGTACTAAGGCTAAGTCGGACGGCTGCCCCTTAATCCCCCGCTCTAAACTGTTCTTTTTTCTGACATGATAACGTCCGGCCAATAAAGGTGAAATGGGCCACTTTCAGTCATCAAACTAAGCGTCTTGACGATTTTGCCTCTTAGAAAATATGACCACATATTTCACGACATAAACCGTCACATTTAGGTTCAAGCACTCATTGTCTTGTCCAGATAAGTGCTCATAGATTATTTATACCGGCGTTATACGAACCAAAATCAAATAGAGTTGTCACAATTATAGAAGCTAACGGTTTGAACAAATAAATTAAAAAAAAACTTTTAATTCTTCCCAAAGTATTGGATTTTGTACCAACATCATACAGTCAAACTTCCACGAAAACGCCATTCCACAAAGCAATCCATACCTAGTTGTCAGTCGTAAAAGTTTCATTGAGTAAAAATTATATTTTTAAATTTGTTTTTACTAAAAAGGTCCGTAACAATTTTTAAATTTGAATCTTACAGACATGTCACTATTCTGACAAGTAGACATAAATTTTAAAATTTATATTTGGTGATTTACGGCTATACATCCCTTCATCCCTATCATCTACATGACACGACGACCACATTACCATCGAAAATTTTTAGTTTTTAGATGCTAGGTTTTATTGTATACAAGAAGTTTATTTAAAAAAACTCGCCTAGAAATATGAAATTTTTTGACGTAACTGTTTTTACAAAATATATTTAAAGTATTAAAACAACTACTATCGGATTTTATATAGCCTTGTTTTGGTGGGGGGAAGCGACGTTTGGCCCGTGGGCTTTGGGCCGTTTTTGGTGCTCGCTTGGCTTTTCGGCGCGCCGAAGTTAAGGGTAACAACCACGTTTTCAGATTCGCATGGCATGTTGTCTGGCGTTCCACAGGGTAGTGTTTTAGGTTCTACAGTTTTTCCTGTTGTATATAAATGATATTGTTAACTGTGTTGATAATGTATCTTATAAACTTTTCACTGATGATATTAAACTGTATAATAAACCGATCCTTGATAATAGCATTTTTTAGCATCATGCCTCCAGACGGCTTTAGACTCAATTTTTTCTGGTCAAACTCATCACAACGAAAAATCTCAATTTTAAAACGCAGTATATTACATTTTGGTGCAACTAACCCATGGCAAGATTATTGTGTAGATCAACTTTCCATCTCAGACACAAACCACTGTCGCGACCGAAGAGTAACTATTAGCTTCGGTGTGAAATTTGGGACCTATATAAACATCATAGTGGCAAAGGCACACCGTGTTATTAATATATTATTCTGTTGATTTTTCACATGCCACATTGACGCAATGGTTCTTGCGTTCATTACTTACGTGCGTCCTATTCTTGAATACTCATTTCAGGTGTGGCTACCATACCAGGTGTGCGACATAGATAAACTCGTCTAACGCTACTTTACCTACATAATTATTACTCGTGCTTGCCTTAACCTGGCATCATATCAAAATCGCTTATTGTGTCTTCACTTAGGGTCACTAGGGCTTCGTCGTTTAAAGGCCTTATTCTCATGTTCAAATGTCATTCCAAATGCCTAATTCTCATGTTCAAATGTCATTCTAAAGGCCTAATTCTCATGTTCAAATGTCATTCTAAAGGCGTAATTCTCATGTTCAAATGTGATGCTAAAGGCCTAATTCTCATGTTCAAATGCTTAAATTCAGAGGTGAATTTTATTATTTTCAACTTGTAACAATGGTAAAAACAATAAACGCGTGAACAAGGTAAAAATACTAATTAAGCGTAGGTTTAGGACAATGGTATGCAGGTGCAGCTTCGCTAACCAAGTACTTGCCATTTAGAATTCACTTCCCAGCCATGTTGAATGAGAAATGTTGATCCTAGCAGAAAATTCTAAAATTTTCCAATAACACCTTGACAAACCAATGATAACGACATTTTTAACGGGCCTTTTTTACAAAAGCGTTGCAAAATCGCAAGAGATTGTCAGAATATACCTCTATTAATGGTCTTAATACCGATTGAATGATTAGCCTGAGGTTGAACGTCTGATAAAAATGACATGTTTCTTTGCAAAAGAGTTCAGACTCACCGTTTGTCGCATAGTGCGCAAATATAAATTTAAACAAAGGCATAAAATTTTAGCGTTTGATTAAGTTAATAAAATTAGTACATAATATCGACGATAGTTAAAACATGTCGTTAACAAGTGTGTTTACACTCGGAGTTTGTATCAATCTTTATATATATTATCAATCTATAAAGGTGTTGTTGTTGTTTGATGGTCGGCATTAAGTGTTTTTCAAAGACACGTTTTATGTGGTTCTCATTTGAAGCATAAACACATAGTTCAACTAACTACTTAACAACAAATTTTATGACTACAAGCGTCTCAAATTTTGGACTAACTCAAAACGGGACAGTGTTAATTTTAGAAGAATTACATTGAAAGAGTTTCGAGACAATTTTAGATAAATAAATTTTATAAGTTGTGTCTTTTTTCTGTTGAGATTTTGTTTGAATAGATAATGACGATCGCAACTCACGCGTGTTGCTTATGACAAATTTAAAACTGTCGGCTATGCGATATGACTTTCGTGAGCGTTTGAAATTTTGGACTCACTGAAAACGGGAGATGTAAATTTTAGAAGTACTAGATATAAAGAGTTTAAGACAATTTAAGATACATAAATTTTGCAAGTTGTGTTTTTAGTTTCTGTGGATTTACTCGAATGGATGATGACGATCGCAACTCACATGTGTTGCTTATGTCAAAATTAAAACTGTTAGCTATGCGATATGGCTTTCGTGAGCTTTTGAAATTTTGGGCTCACTCAAAACGGGCGGTGTAAATTTTAGAAGTACTAGATATAAAGAGTTTAAGACAATTTATGGTAAACAAATTTTGCAAGTTGTGTTTTTAGTTTCTTTGGATTTACTCGAATGGATGATGACGATCGCAACTCACATGTGTTGCTTATGTCAAAATTAAAACTGTCGGCTATGCGATAAGGCTTTCATGAGCGTTTGAAATTTTGGCCTCACTGAAAACGGGAGATGTAAATTTTAGAAGTACTAGATATATTGGCAGACTTCGAACCCGCCTAGATTATGAAACAACGCATACCATCGCCAGATCTTTTGTTATGTCGCGACTGGATTATTGTAATGCGCTGTATGGTGGTTTAAACTGTACTCGCCTCTTTCCTTTACGACCCATTTTGCATACGGCAGCCAGAATTGTTTCTGGTACTCGTCGACATGACCATATAACTCCTGTCTTGAGGCAACTGCATTGGTTGCCCCTAGATGGACGAATAAAGTACAAAATTTTATTGGTGGTTTACAATGCTCTGACTACCAACACACCGTCATACATCGTAGACATGCTAAACCAGTCATCAGTGGCACGTCATACTAATAAACGAACACTTCGGATTGATGCAATCAGAAACAATAGTTTTTGTTATTTGGGACCCTTAGAATGAAACAAATTACCAAGTGCCCTCCGAAATCCAAATCTTGATGTTATTAACTTTAAAGCAAAACTAAAAACATTTCAGTTCCTACCTGCATGACATTGAAATTTACGACATGATTATATGATATTACTTTTCTAGACAATATTTGTGACTATGTAACAAACATGACTATGTTTCGGAATATTATATACCATCCTGCGCTTTTGTCAGGCTTTTGCCAAAAAGGCGCGTGACAAATGTTTTTTATTATTATTATTATATAAAGAGTTTAAGACAATTTAAGATAAATAAATTTTACAAGTTGTGTTTTCAGTTTCTGTGGATTTACTTGAATGGATGATGACGATCGCAACTCATATGTGTTGCTTATGTCAAAATTAAAACAGTCAGCTATGCGATATGGCTTTCGTGAGCTTTTGAAATTTTGGGCTCACTCAAAACGGGCGGTGTAAATTTTAGAAGTACTAGATATAAAGAGTTTAAGACAATATAAGAACTGCATCTTAGTCCTAAAAATCCGCATTTCCGTTACTCATTGTCAGAAAACAAAGCGCCAGAAACAGCATGCATTAAAGATCTCGGAGTCACAATCACAAGCGACCTAAAATTTAACACACATTGCAGAAACATCACGTCAAGGGCTTATCGTATATCTAATATGTTATTTCGTTGTTTTGTAACTTGTAACATTGATATTTTACAACGTGCTTATGTTACCTATGTGCGCCCATTATTAGAATATTCCAGCCTAGCATGGTCTCCAGTATACCAAAGAGACATAAATAGAGTTGAACGTGTTCAACGGTATTATACTAGGCGCGTTTATAGCCGTGCGAAAATGACACCCGCGCCCTACAAAACACGGTTAGATTTCCTGAACCTTGATTCACTCGAACTACGAAGGTTGCGTTTTGATCTCTGCACAATCTTCAAACGGCTCAGTGAAGCCAATACCAATTTCACTTTAAATACTTACAATTAAATGATCTAATGCGACCACGTGGACATTCTCTAAGAATTCGCAAGCCGAAAATAAAATAAACCAATGTTTTAAGCCACGTATTCCACATTCGTACCATTAGTGAGTGGAATTATCTGCCCGACACATTGGACGGACAGCTGTTCGTTGGAGCCGCAATCGTTAAATTTTTCAAAAAACTAGTAATGCAGCTAATCATTAAAATATGATCGCAACTTATAACAGATGTAAGTATTGGTAGGTGCCTCCTCATTCTGCTAGCTATATATTTACTAGTTTATTGTGAAAATTATTATGCTTATATATTCATAATCGTCTTATATAGTTGTTCTACTAGTAAATTGACTTGATATAAAGAGTTTAAGACAATTTAAGATAAATAAATTTTTTTAGTTGTGCTTTTAGTTTCTGTGGATTTACTAGAATAGATGATGACGATTGCAACACACGTATGTCTCTCATGTCAAAACTCAACAACTCGCTGTCGGCTATGTGATATAGATTTTCTGAGCTTTTAACACCGCAAAGTGTGGAAGTTGGGCTATTGAAAAAATACATTAGCTTTCTCATATACAAAGAAAAAATTTGATCAAAACCTACAATCAGAAATATAAAAGGATATACCGTTTTTGTTAAGGCGTGTTCACACGCCCAAACTTTTTGCTCAAATTTTGAGCTCAAAATTTGAGCCCAAAATTTGATCAAATTTTCACGGTGATTTTTAAATGAAAATTACGATATTTCAAAATTTTAGATCAAAATTTGAGCTCAAACTTTTTCAGGTAATACATCTTGTCCATGATTGGCTACAGGAACATTCATGAAATATTTGACCTGTGTTCACACGTTCAAACTTGCAAAATATGCAAAAAAGTTGCTTTCAAATTTTGAGTGTGTGAACACGCCTTTAGATTTACTTTGTTATTCCCTAGTTTGCTAATATTAATATCGTCATTAATATCTTAAAACGACGCTATAGTTGATATTATACATATAAAAGCTAGCACAGGATATTGGAGTCAGGATATGCCATAATGGTTCGGCAATCAATGACGAACTTTATTCTGGATGTAAAACGCTTCAAAACTGTAATATCCAATGGCCGGAAATAAACAGTTTATATACTTCAAAAAGTATTATTTTTGTCAAAATATATTAAGCAAATTAGTTAACGTCCTGTACTCATCGCTAAAAACGGTTCATATAATTTGAGAAATTATGCTGTGCTAAT
Organism: Trileptium ribeirensis; assembly: GCA_030248225.1. NCBI lineage: Eukaryota > Metazoa > Nematoda > Enoplea > Enoplida > Thoracostomopsidae > Trileptium > Trileptium ribeirensis. Next base: position 6,565 of record JASANE010005298.1, on the reverse strand, counting down.
TGAAACCTATCCGCATACTTTCAAAAATGGTTTTGTTGGTATGTATAGAAACGAATAATTGACGCATTGGGTAAACGAACTGAATGATATTTGGAAGACTACGACACAAAAAATGAAGAATGTGGGTTTTGCGAGCCTACGTACTTAGAACCTTTTAAAATTTTAGCTGCTGCGACACGCATATATAATAACAAACCGACACAATTTTAGCATTCTGCGTCCAGATTAAGAAACGAAACTGCGAAAACCCTAACGTGTTTAACGTTTACGAAACTTGTAAAACCACCACCCTATTTAACACCATTATATATACGGTAGCTCAGTGTTGGTATTTGTTGTCGAATTTACATAGTTTTGCGCGATTTGAGTTGTCACAACATTCTCCGGTCTAAGAAAACGATGCTAGCAAACACTGCTCGGACAGCTTTCGTCGAAAAATTTGTTGGAATTTCCTCAATCTTAGAATGTACTGAATGAAGAAAGCATAATTGTCTAGACTCATCTAATGCATCATTTACAAAAAGATGAGAATTTACAATAAGATGATGTCCTAATTATGTTACGCGTTCAAATAGGCCAACTACTATGTCACGCATACAGTCCAGCTCGACTATTAAAATTTTTAATAGCCCAGCTAGGCTATGCATTTGTCATCGTGTGTCCAGCCTGACTATGCTTTTGTCACGAGTCGTTCAGCTGAACCCTATAAATTAAGCCAGTGACTATTTAGTCCGCAAACATTACGTTTTTTTATATGTATCTAAATAATGCCCCAAAAGCGGCATGCAACTTAAACGTTAATTGTATATATTAAAACAAATATATAACTTAGAATTAATTTGAAAATACCGTACAACAAAATGCTATTACACTAAGCACAATACTAAATAAAATTTCTCAGTTGACAGTTCAGCCGGACGCTCCGTTTGTCATAAAGAGCCTAGCTAAGCTCCCTGTTTGTCACATTAAGACTAGCTAAGCTATAAAAATGTACCATAGTAGTCCAGCTAAAAAATAGTTCACTCGAACACGGTCAATTGGTAATGGGCAACCTATGTTTCAACGCAACAAATGCTGCATTCTGGGTCACAGGTAGGAATATTTACCTGATCCCTCCATGGTCGAGTGTCTCCACGTGTGGCTCATTTTTGTCTCTCTCTCCCTCGGCTCCAATGTTATCTGAGGAAAGTTACCAAAGATCGCAAGCCCCATTTCAGACATATATCATATCATCAAACCATAACACTATGACGCAACAAGTAATAAATGTGTAGTTGTAAAGTTTATATGACAAATACGTGTGAAAATGGCCTCACGCAAACGTTTGTCGTGTCCAATTTGGACGATATCTCATGAAAATAATGATGATAAAAATCACATAATGTAATGTTCTCAGGTGTAAGAAATGAAAAAGACACACAGGATATATCACACAGTTTGGCATGTTTTTAAAATAATTTTGTCAAAGCCACAAAATTAACAACGTATTTAACAAAAAAAGTTAGTCTAATTTTACATAAAAACAGTATTTGTTGCAGCGATATACTGCAGTGATAAAACATATACTTACAGAAGTGTCAAATTAAAAAAAACATAAAGCAAAAACAGAAATGTTAAACTTATAAAAATATAGTAATATAATAAATATATAATAAATATAAAATAATATATAATAAATATAACTTATAAATATATAAATATATAATATATAAATATATATAAATAAACTTATAAATATATAATAATTCAAAAAAAATAAAACAGAAGTATTAAATGAACAAGAAATAAAATAATGTAAAAAAAAATAAAAATTCCAATTTAGCCTAAGCTAAAGTCACTATATGAGCCATGTACTAAGCCTAAGCCTAAGTCGGGGACTGCCAGCCCCTAAAGGTGACATGGGCCAGAAGTATAGTAATGAAAAAATAAAAAATATTAAATTAGAGAAAGTTTTAAGTTAATTTAAAGAAAATTATTTAATATAAATATAGCGCGATTTGTCTAGAACTAGATGCTTGACCGTTAAGTTTAGCGTCGCTGTTAGTCATTGGGTAGTCAGTACAAATCGTGAGCAATTACTTAGATCCATGATATCTAATTTACTCATTAAATTTTCAAATGGGACTGTTCATTGCAAAGTTTACTCACGATTAAAGCAACATTTTTATCACATTTATAGACCGGAAAATGCTTTTATATTATTTCAAAACCAAAGCTTAAATCGAGATGGTATCCTTTTGCCACAGAAGCGGTGGTGCAGAGTAAAACCATGAGCCAAATAGAACCAAATATTCTAAAGCCATAAATAATTAATAGTAAATTATACACGATTTTTTGTTCAAACCAAATGCTTTCGGTGATATTAGGAAATGTTGAGGACATAGTATATGGCACTATGGAAACTGACGGAATTTAAATCAAATACAGCCAGTCAGGACGATCTTTAGTAATAATATCAGTAGCGATCTGATTTTGACAAAAACATGGTTGTTTTTTGCTCTGTTAATTTTTTTGGCAAAGAGTTTATTCTCTAAATATTCTGCAATGCACCACTATTGCACCAAATATTCTGAAAATTTTTATCTCATCACTTTAAAGATTACCATGTTATACACAAAAACAACAAAGTTCGACTTGATTTTACCCTAAAACTAATTTTTAACACCGTATTCTTAAAAAGTAGGCGTACTAATATCGTTTTGACTGTTATATAACAACAACAACAACAACAGCAACAACAACAATTTTTATTGATAATCATTAGCATAATATTACGACATGAGTTAAACAAGAAAAATCAAGTGCAATAATATAAACGTTATGATCATCAATAAAAAATAAAGGTTAGAAAGAGAGCAAAACCATTTACTTCTAACCTAATTTCATTTACGATCGAAGTGTAGAAAAGTCCACAAATTTACTTTTTTCAGAAGTTGTCTAAAAATTGCAGGAGTTCCTGCATTTACCAGTGCTCTCGAGTCAACATTTTCAGGTAGTGAATTCCATATGTCAATGGTTCTAGAAATAAAACTGTGTTTCAAAGTATTTGTACTAAATTTTAGCTTTTTGAGCCTCAGTTGGTGTCCTCTAGTCTCATAATTGCTAATTCGCCACAAAATTCGAAAAAATTCTCCACAGGCATCGATTTTATTGTGAAAGCATTTATAAACCATTATGAAATCATTGTGTAGTCTCCGCAATTCAAGAGATATCATATGTCGATAGCTTAATACAATCAATGTTAAAATGACCGATAACCGCACGTCCGCTGCTGGGCTGTAGCTGTTGTGGCCAAGATAACCCAAAGTGCAATACATGCCGTGCCGTTCTCTATATAATAAACCCAAGCATTAGCCTAAGGTTAGGTCCTTATATGAGACATACTAAGCCTAAGTGGTGGAGCTGTCGGCCCTCGAACCCCCGGTCTAAGCCGTTCTGTTTTCTAACAATATAACGTGTTGCCACTCACGGTTATCTGGGCCGGCGTTGGTGTAATAAAGCTTTGAATTAGTGCAGAAAATTAGAAACAGGTTATTCTATGTTGTGGAATAAATATAAAAAAAAACAAATTTTAGCGTTAAAGCTTATTTCAAAAAGTTGATAGTCCCATTTTAATAGAGATTTTGAGGCAATTGCAATTTGAAATTGTACAAATACCGAAATTTGTAAATGCCAACGCAGCATAGCGGCTAAAAATTTCAAACCCCGAAGATGCCGTACAAATTATTAATGGTTGTAGTTACCTACTTTAAAAACCCAACGATGTAAGCAATTCTTTGAAAACTGTGAAAACCCAACAGTAAACAGTTCAAGCTGTTAAAAGCAGCTTGTAATTGTTTTGGGTTTTTATTGTCCTAAATTGATAAGTCGAAAAAATACTGCACTTTGATTAGTTTATTTTACTAACAATTCTTACTTAGTATAGCTGTACCGCGAATGAACTGTTTTGAACTCCTATCTACATTTCTCTTCGTAAAATTTACATATAATATAATATGACATACATAATAACATAAAATATGACATAATACATCTTCTCAGATATTTTACACAATTTCAATGGATTTCACACTTGGTTGCTACGGATTGCAGGATTCTTTAAAATTTTGTCAAAGAAGAACTTCGATCAGAGACATGAGCGCTCCCCGTGAATTAAAGATTGACCTCCAGGTTTGAAAACGTTCTAGCGCTATTGTCCCAACAGGGACAACGTAGAAATTTTGACCACCTGATGCGCGTTATTACAAGGATTTCCTGAAGTTAACGAATTAAGTATTTTATAGTCTATCATGCATTTATTGTAAAATATTAAACATTGATGTTGTGGAATGCACCAAAAAATATACGTTTTTGAGTATTGATAGCAGGTATGCTTTATTGAAAAAGTTGGCATGTTTTATTTGCATTAATACTTGGAAACCTTGTGATTTGATCATTAAAGAGATGTTTGTTGGAGTTGAGACATGATTAAGGAACCGCAAAGTATCATCGTGGCATTGCTGGAAACACAGTTGCTTCATTCTCTAATTTCCCCTGTTTCCTAAGTAATCCCATTTTTATACATATCGTTACTTCAAAGATTTATAAGTCGAATGAGTCCATTTTAAAGATCGAATTTGTTGAATTGCTTCTTCATATTCAATATTTCTAAAGGTTTTTCTTGCATGAGTACCTTAACGACTTATACGAACCTCGTTACGCTTACTTTTATGTTATTAGTATCTATTAGCATAAGATACGTGTTGTGGTTAATTCAAATATTGCCACGTCTCTTTTAAAATTTAACGCTTTGATGTAAAACACAGTTATATTATATAGTGTAGCAACGTTAAACCCGGATCGAATGCTTGTCATCAGAAGGACGTTGACATGACGGCTCCGTATTGACGGCGACGACGTCAATTTATAAATAGTAAAAGTCCAGCGTGGACATAAAACTGAATTTTTGATACAAATTCATCGACTCATGAATAAAATTTTTCAATTTTTCTTTTTGTATTGTTCCAAATTTATAATAATAATAGCAGTTATTCATTTCTCACTCTCAAGTCTTCGTATATGAAGTCTGTCGAGGCGACACATACAAGTTGTTGCACAGCGGGTATATCTTTAATTTCGGTTGGTATTGTTGATATAATAATAATAAGGCATTTATAAAGTGCCCTTTTCGCTGATAGCGTTGCAAAATAGTTTTATGCTCAAAATAAACTAAACTACACTGACTGGTCCCCACACAAAAGGGTAGGCGGGAATGATGGTGTGGGTTCGCCGTGTTTGTGAAATTTTTGCTATAGTCACTCCAAGACGAGCTAGATATTCGGTTTGACCCTGAAAATAAGACAATAACAATTGTGCACCGTGGTAATAATAATGACAATTTGTAACAATATAAAAGCAGTCAATTCCGAGATGGTAACAATGGTAAGTTAAGTAGTAGCACTTAATTTTCAAATATGAATAACAATAAAAGACAAATTTTACTTAAAATATACTTATATATTAAAATATTTTATAAATAAATAAATAAATAATATACTTTGGTATATATTATTAATACATGATTGAGAAATAGATGACCTTATTTGTCTATTTTATTATCAAAATACACAATGAAGCGTATTTCAATATATTTCAAATAAATACTACTTAGATGGATTATGAATTTGCAACATTTAGCGGTTTTATGATGACAATAATGTAATTTTCCACGTATAAAATTGACATTATTTGTTCGTACGAGAGGAGCTATATAATAGAGACTATCTTACGGTCAAAGGGCACACTGAGGGGTAGGGATTTATTATGTTTTGCCGGTTCTACTTTCAGCCAAAGAGCACACTGAAGGGTAGGGGTTCACTATATTTTGGCTGCTCTACTTACGGCCAAATGGCACACTGAAGTGTAGGGGTTCATTATATTTTGGCGGTTCTACTTACGGCGAAAGGGGACACTGCGGGGTAGGGGTTCATTATGTTTTGCCGGTTCTACTTTCAGCCAAAAGGCACACTGAGGGGCAAAGTGTTCACTATATTTTGGCCGTTCTACTTACGGCCAAAGCACAATGAGGGGTAGCGGTTCATTACATTTAGGCGGTTCTACTTACGGCCAAAGGGGACACTGCGGGGTAGGGGTTCATTATGTTTTGGCGATTCTACTTACAGCCAAAAGGCACACTGAGGGGTAAAGTGTTCACTATATTTTGGCCGTTCTACTTACGGCCAAAGCACACTGATAGGTAGGGGTTCATTACCTTTAGGCGGTTCTACTTACGGCCAAAGGGGACACTGCGGGGTAGGGTTCATTATGTTTTGCCGGTTCTACTTTCAGCCAAAAGGCACACTGAGGGGCAAAGTGTTCACTATATTTTGGCCGTTCTACTTACGGCCAAAGCACAATGAGGGGTAGCGGTTCATTACCTTTAGGCGGTTCTACTTACGGCCAAAGGACACACTGCACTCCAAAGGGCGCATATTTTGGCGCTTTTTAAAATTTTGACGAATTATCGAGTTTTTAATCAACATCAAAGCAACAACAATAAACTTTGTCCCCATTTGAATACTGGCAA